>JANHFX010001357.1:0-69946 GCA_027560015.1 Chloroceryle amazona
ATTTACAAACAGCGGCTTTAGTCTACTGGGGAGGGGAAGGCATTAAAAATACACTATATATAAATATGTATGATATGTAAAACAAGTCCCATCTAAACTTATATAAGACAAAGACAACTCTAAAGAAGCTTTTCTGGTCTCTCAGGTAGATAAAGGACACGAGTCCTGTAATTCTTACACAGGCAAACATCTCCCATTAAAGCAAATGGCAGTTTCGCCCTAGCTAAGAGATTAGGCCTAATCCAAAATCCATCATCAAAGCCAACAAGAGTCTCCACTGAGTGGGTTTTGGATCAGACCAAAAGATCTTTTATTTTTATTTTTAATAAACAACAACATTAAGTGCTTTTCTTAAAAAGAAAGCTGAAAAATTAGAAAAGGAGGGAAGAGGCAAGAAGAGGTATGTCCTTAATTTGTACACTGGATGCGTTTCAATGTCAAATAAAGCAGGAGTTAAGGTATGGGCTTTAGACTTAACAGTTTCTCACTTTTTGTCAGTCACATGTTAATTTACATAGTTACTTGAACCTCATAGCATCACAGAATCATATCTTTGAGTGTACTTAAGATGGGAGTGTTCTGTATTACTGATTTGTGTGTACTGAGGAAAGAAAAAAGAAAATCACTGTACATTAATAAGATCTCGGGGAAAATATTGCACTTGAACAGAAAAATAACCCAAAAAGGTGGTTTTGTTGGTGATTTTTTTTTTTAACTAATATAAGCAAATTATCCATGTCTGCAATGAGCGCGTTTAGAAAACAGAATCCAAGAATGAAGCATAAGAAGCAAATTTGGGGTTGGTAACCCCCACCCTGGAATACAACAGTAGTAAAACTTTTTTTAAAGCATTTTCTTCCAACAGGAAAAAAAAAATTATATGACTTTTACTTTACAATTTTAAATCTTTCTAAATATTTGCATTAAAAGTTTCCAGTTTCTCATAAAAAGATATACATTTTAGGAAAAAAAAAATACAACCAGAAAATAAAACCAACTAAAAAGGAAGGCAAATATACAGTATTATAATTACATCACTGTGAAGTCATCTCAGAAGGTACCCTAGATCTTTAAAGTGTTACAAAGAGTACGTACCTTAATTTTTTTTCTTCAAATCAACTATCTTTTTTTCTTTTTCCTGTTTTTAATATAAAACTACACTTGAGTACAAAAATATGTAAACAGACTGTACAGCCAATGAACAAAAAAAAACCAACCCAAAAAACAAATCCCCAACCCCATAGACAGCCCAAAGCTACAGGACATAAGAGCAGGCCCAGACTTAAAGCTCAGAGAAGGAAAAGGGGGAGAGAGAAAGAGGAAACCACTGAAAGCCAGAGGAGACTGCTACATGGCGGAGGAAGTGAACGTGTTCAAGCTCTGAGGACACTTGACAATTTGTCAAATAATTGATCACAGTTTCGGAGTCTGAATGACTACAAAAATAACCAAAAAAGTCCTTCCCTTGTTAGTTACAGCATGTTCAGGAACGAACATCATTTTTCCAGTAAGTGATGTCAAATCCCAGTGAGTGCATAGTAGGGGATTCAGTGACCTCTATCCCTTCAAGAAGCTTTTCTTATTTGATATCGCTTGAGGTAAAACTGAACGGCACGATTTACTGCTAACTGGCCTCGTTGTGCCAATAACGGAGTCATGCTCTCCACCGTGCCTTGTGGGAGGTGTCCATATTTTAATCCATGTCTGGTAATCCAGATTAGAGGCTCCCTGTATTCACGTACCACTGAGCATGAGGGATTAAGGCTACTACACACAAATGTAGGGTCTTCACTGCAGAGCCCTGCCACTGAGGGCTGGTGGCTGAGACCTAACCAGAGCTGCTGTGCTGCACCCATTAGCAAATAAGGCCCTGATCTCACCAATAATGGTAATTATTAAGCGCATGGTTAACTGCAGAGCTCCTGTGCTCTTCCAGATCTAATCAAAAGGATGGCAGGAGACTAATTAGGTTCTCAAATGTTTTCTTGGGCTGCAGTACTGTGGCCCAAATCAGTATCTGCTGCAGGATGGAGGCAGCAGCTCAAGCTTTGGGTCAAGCTGCTCCACTTCTCCCAACAGAACACACATCATACGAGCCCCTTTTGACACGTGATTTGAGTAACTTCATCTCATTAACTGTTAAAATGTTTCACCTACTGCTAGTAAATACATCACAATATAATTTTTTGCAACGTAAATAATATTAGGTTTTACTACAGCAACGTGAGTCATCACTGAAATGGTTATTTCTGTCCACTGGTTAGTTAGGTCCCATGATTTACAGGTAAAGGAAAAGATGAAAAGTTTTTACAGAGGAAAGAGCACAGGCAGTTATTCTCCCAGGTGAGAATCCATGTGAGCATGTGGGCCAATTTCCAAAGGCTGGAAGTGAGTAGGAACCAGGAATCCTTGTCTGCAACATCAACTGAAAAGCTGGGGATTTACAGTTTTATGGTTATTGTGGCCTGTTAAGCGTGCAGTGTGGCAAAACATCAGCACACCACCTCCTCCTGACTATCCTCTAGCCACTTCAGAGCCTCAGTCAAGGAGAAAGACTGAAATCACACACTTCCAGGCATGGCTCAGTTAGGAACTGGTAAAGTTCTCCTTGGCCTTTACTTTAGGACAACTCTGAATGGGATAAAAAGGAATATATTTTCTACAAAGCAAATTCCACGTCTTCTCTACCTACTCCCTCCTCCCGCATACTCTCTGTACCTGCTGTGGGTCCAGACCACCCAGAGGTGCCAAGAGATGCTGCTGGGCTCAGGGTCTGACCAAAAGATGCTGCACCCACACCGGATAAATACTAGATCTGAAACTAGGTCAACCAACCTGCCAGGAAAGTACCGAAACAAACGCTGTGCTTTTCACCAAAGAGCTCCAGATAACAAACCCCCATAACATCCACAGATGGGCTTCTCTCATCTCTGTGTCAATTACTAGGGCGCCAGCAGCACGACAGACAAACTTGTAAACCATTTCCAAAGGACTTTTGTTCTCACCAGGTTTCTTTTCACAGGTTGAAGCAAGCAGCAGAGGCTTTAAAGTCTACTCCCATTCCTAAGTGGGAACTTAAAAGCAGCACAGCGAAGCCTATTTTCAAGCATGCTTTACTTAAAGCTGTGGAAGGCAGTGGGAAAGCAGGAGACAGCTGCCATGGTACTGTGCAGCCAGGGCTTTTGCAGCGAGTCTTGGTGCCACTCTGAGGACACTGAGTTGGTTGGGACCAGCTCTGGCTGACTAGCTGGAATGCACTTTGCTAGGGCAATTTTCAGTCCTTCCCACTCCCCAAAGCCATCTGACTCCAGGAAATGTCACAGGGAAGTACTAAGATGGTCCTCCCACTGGGTCAGGCTATCGAGGAGGATGCAGAAGGGGAGCAGGGTCTGCCTCTCTACTCCATAAGGGATGTTTACTTTGGGTTGTTTTTTGTTGTGCATTCTGAAAGGGTATGGTAGGATATCATGAATGACATCACAAACTTCCAAAACGCATTTGAAAAAGGCACATATACAATAAAGCATATATCTAATTATACGGTACCATATATGTATATAAATATACTTCCTCAAAATCCCTAGCTGCCCAAGACCACAGGACATTTGTGTTTTTAAACTGTACTAAGCCAATCTATGATGCAGACTTCTAGTGTGAAAGTCAATTTCATCACACTTTTCCTAAAATCCCATACTGCATTTAGGCGACGCAGGTATCAGGGCAGCCTCCCTTCTACCTCCTCATTACATTACAATGCACAGCAAGGGGTTAAGAAATGGAATATGACCTAGCGAAGGAACTGTATTACCATGGCTCCTGTCCTTGGCTGAAATTATCTCCAAAGTTTCTTTCTGGAGGAATGAGTGTGTGTTGTCTGGCATCTTTCAAATATGGAGAAGGTAGCTCAAGACCTAGACGACAGTAATAATGTCCTATTAAAAGCCACTTTTGAAGGGTCTGGTTTAATTCCTGGCCGCCTTTTCTGCCTGACAATTAAGGAATACCCTTGGAAATGGAAAAAAGTTTAAAAAACTCTTAAAACTGGTAACTTCTTCACTTTTCTACTACATATACTTTAGATCCATACGGCTGTGGATCTGTCTTCACGCTGTAGAAACTACTACCATTAAGAAAAATCAGGCCAATTATCAAATTTAGATTCTTTCTCTCCAATACAGACCAATAGAGGTTAATGCCTAGATACCTTCCACATCACATCATAGAGGAAGCACTTTTTAAAGAGAATAAAATTGTTTTAATCCCATACGTTACTTGAGTAAAGAGCTAGCTTTACTGAAAAATGCTATATATTTTGGTGTGGACTCCTAACTGATTGCAAAAAGAGCCGGCTATAAAATTTATTGGCCATAACAGCAGATATAGAGATAATGCCCTTTGCTCTAAGAACATGGATCATACTAAGAGCAGAATAAGCAGTCACACTTCTATTTCGATTAATAGGCTCATAATTCTCTAAATTGAGTCAGATCATTGTCATTTTTGATGTAAAAAGAAGCAAAAGGGTTTACTGGCAGAGATGTGTGCAGAAATGGCTTGCCTTTTTTTTTTTAATGAAAATGGGGAATGCTCACAGGAAGCCAATTATAAATTTGCAAATGTGTGTTTTTAACTGGAAACCCAATTCCAAGAATTTCAAGAGAGTTCAATAAAAATCAGCCAGGTTCAATTTCCAACACCAAATACTTAGAACAAATGGATCCACAGGCCAAGGATTATCTACTGAAATTCCTAGTACACTGTCAGTGACTAATGAACTCAACAAAACTCAAGAGGTTTTCTCAGAAATCTGCAGAGAGCAATCTAGAAAAAAAAATATTAAAAAAAAAATCTGAGGCCTTATTTTGCACATTTCTGTGTGGAAGCAAACTGCTTTATGTAAACCCTTCAATAATTTTCAGTAGGAAGTGAACATTAAAATAAATGCTAGCCCAAAACTTTGTTCAAAATTTGAAGTAGAATTTAATCTTTCTCCTTTCCCCAGCTTTAGGATGAAAAACTTCTGTGATCATTCAGAAGAGGACATTGATAATAAAAATTAATGCAAACCCTCAGCTTCTTGCTCTCCAAAAAATGCTGGGTTTGGAAGATGGTTAAACCAGTGAGCCTCCCCACTGTCTCCCCAGTTATCTGCGCCCGTGGTGCCAGCACAGGGCAGCACTCATGTGCAGACCTCACACGCTGCCATTGGAACACAAGAAGATGGGCTCAGTTACAAAACTATTGAGCCTCTCCATCTGATCTTTTAGGCATCTACAAAATATATGCTACTGGAGGCATCAATGAATCATCAGCGAGTGAAAGTGCACACTAACAAACTGCAGATATAATTGCCGCCAACTTATTTGTGGATACACAAGAGATCCTCTGCCTTTCCCATATTCCAGCACTTTCCCAAACACAGGCAGAGTATTTTAACACTTTTCCCCCAGTGCTAGCTATTCCAATAAACGATAGCCCACAGTCTTTCCACAGACCACAGAGGGGAGAACAGAGCATTGTACCCCAGAGACTGAGGGAGATTGCCAGCAACCCTTTCCTCTGGCTCAGGCACATGCCTTTCTGGAGGGCCATGCAAGCCTAGTGACCTTCACCTAAGCAGCCTTGCCCCTTCCTCTATGCACTTAGTTCTCAAAAGACCCTTCCCACCTCAACAGACATCACACCCACTCCTCTTCTGAATCTCCAAGCACATCCTGATGCAGAACATGGCTGGCTGCCTCCTAAGCCAACTTCAATAGCTGCAGAAAATCAGCCATACGAAATAAAAGTGATGCCCTCCAGCATCTCAGTTTTCTCCTGCACAAACTCCTTTGATTGCAGCAAGCACAAGAAAGTGAGAATGGTCTGGAGGATGGGAGTGGTTCACTTGCCTGAGTCTCCTCTACATTAGGACAAAGAAAGAAGGAGGGGGAGGAACCCAATGACATTAAGAACAATGTTGGGAATAGGTCTTTAAATCTGTCTCTCCAAAGCCTGTATATTCCCAGCCTTGATAGCTCTCACATTACACAAGATGACATTTCTCTCCATATTGTATTATAATTAATAGGCTACTGCAAGACTTTACCAGCTCCTACTTAATAGCATTTCAGTGCTGGGAAGCAGTCATCAGGTAATCTGGCCATGATCTACTGTATCCTTTCTAAACACAGGTTCTAGCTGCCAAGAATGTCACCATAAAAAGATTTCAATCAATACCACTCAGCTCCTACTTTCAAATGGCTCAGGTCTAGGAAGAGAAGAAGAAAAAAAAAAAAAAAAGGCAAAAAAAGAAAAAACCACTACCCTCAAAACGAACAGCAAACTGGCATATGCATCGAGTACGCAGATTGAAGTGAGCAGATGGGAATTCATTATGGCCTGATCTTGCTCACTCTTTTATACTTTAGTAACTTTATACTTTGGAAAAGGTCTCACCAAGCGCATGAAGACTGCATGCACGGAGGGGGTTAAACCCATGCGGATCTTTCCATTCTCAAGCTGTGCTCTTGTTGCCAAACAACAACATTTCAATTGTGATTGGTACAAACAGTTGGGTTTCAATGGCAATCTGTCACGGAGGTTTAAGCCCAGTTTTTACTGATACAACCTGCAACTTGCTGGGTGGTTGCTGGCTTTGTTATTTATTGAGAGAGAAAGAAGGAAACAAAACAGATTGGTGGGGCTTTTTTTCTTGCCTAGTTTGTGGTTCGAGGACTTGCTCTGGAGTTTGTTTCTCCTTTTGTTTGCCCTACAGTGAAACTAATAAATAAGGAATAAAAATGATATCTGAAAATTCAAATCAAAGCACAGCACCCGGATCTCCATCTCCCCTGTAGAAGTAGAGAAGGTCCTCTGCGAACTGTTTGTTTTCAGGGCTTCTGTGCTTTCTGAGAGCAAAGGCTAGTCAGCAAAACCTGCAAACACTTCCACCCTTAAATTAAAGCAGAATCAATGACTTAAAACCAAGAAGAAGTCACTGATTCAGCAAATTATCAAATAAGATGACAACAGGAGGAAAAAAAAGCAACAATGGTCAAGGCTCAGATTCTGATGCAGCTGAATTAGTTGGGGTAGTTCCATTAAATTCAATGGAGCAAAGAGGATTAATGCTGTCCAAGGACCTGGCTCCTAGCATTTTCCCAGCTGTAAGTCTTAGTTTAGGCTGTTGCCTAGAGGTTAACACTGTGGTAATAGAACGAGGAAGTATTTATACAATTATATGTCTAGAATATATGTTTAAAGAACACTTTGCTACTAGTACTTTTGTCATTTTAAAATCCATAATTTTAAAATAAAATTATTTCAGAAGAGCAGCAGAGCCTCTTGAGTAAACTACAAACTCACCCACTCCTAGGCCACTTACTGTCCTAGAAGTGAGTTTATATTTTTAAATGCTATTTCTTAAAACATAGGGGGGCAACTAAATAAGTAAGGCTCCCAAGGGTCTCTAAGAAGCCAGTGAGTCAACACATAGGCATCGAGTAACAGCAAATCAACAACTCTAAAAAAGGTGCTTCATAAGTTAAGGAAAATAAAAATACAAAGCCTCAGACTTACCACAGAAGGCCCTCAGACTTATGAAACTAAACTGCTGTAATGCTGTACAGTGTTAAGACATAAATTTCTTTTTTTTTGGTCTTTTTATTTTTTTTCCTCCCCCCTTCTAGAGGGGCAATACACACTGAACGCAAGAAAACAGCTCACCTTAGAAAGTAATTTTGCAAGGAATATCGACTTTGATTCATGCTCCGAAGTCCCTAACAGTTTTGCTTTAAAAATAATTGTTCATTCTGCAGAATGAAGTCCCAATCCCCTGTCCCGTTCCCGCAACCCCAGCCACCGAAACCCCGTACCGTGGCTACACATTTGAAAAAGGCTCTCCTCTGAAATGTTCCTACCTATTTGCCTGAAATTGTAAACAAGTGGCATCTCATTGGGACTGTAAAGCACCTAGCAGGGTTGAGCGACATCCCAAAACAGGACACAGCTGATTGAGACTGAAGCAGACTGCCTTTCAATTCCCACAGAGCGTGAGGCGGGTCACACTCACCATGACAGCAACAGCTAACTCCTCTTTTATCCCTTCCCTTCCTTCTTTCCATTCTTAAGCTGGGCAGAGCAAATGAGGTTAGGTCCACAAAAAAAATAAGGTTAATAATAATTAAACAACAGCAACGACAACAACAGCAACAACAACAAAATAAGTGTCTCAATGTCTGAGGAAAAGTGGGATTGTAAGTGCAGTATTTCTTCATGTGCAGTTCTTCTACTTCATACAAGTCCCCTTTGGATGAGAAGGCCTAGTGGAATGTGTGCTCCCCTCGGACTATGTGCGATGAGAACTCGTATCGGTCCTGGCTTCGGTAGCCACAGATGTTGCACTCTAGTGGGTCCCGGTAGCCGTGGCATCCCATGTGGATGGTGTACATGACATGGTCCAGGAAAAGGACGCGACAGTGCTCGCACTTGAAAGCCCTAATCTGCTCCCCTTCTCCATTGATGACCTTGTATATATCCTTTAAAGAGCCCTTAGAAGCTTTTGTGGCATCCAAAGCCTTGGCGTCCTCCTTCATATAAGCCGGGCTTGGCTTTCTCTTGGGATTTAAGGCAGAGTTTCCTTGGTAGGACTGGCGGTCTTCGTGGCTGCTCTCTGAGTCAGTAGAATCCACACAGCTATTGCTGGGGGAGCCCTCTCTGTCCTGGGTTCGACTCTTTGGTCTGATGAGGGAGATCGGGCCATCCATGTTGTTCTCGTGACTGTCAGCTGTTTCCCTGCTAATGGGCCTTTCTATCCTGTTAGGATGATAGACCTGAGCATAAGCTGAGCTGATGACTGGGGCCACCTCTGCAATTGTGCTTGGTGTGTGCTGCATCAGGGGGTGAAGTGCCTCAGCTCCAAGGTAGGTGATTGCATTGTTGATGGCTTGGTCCATCATGTGAGACTGCATCAGCTCAGCCTCCTTCTCATAGGTTAGGTTCATATCAAAGGGAATATCTGGATAGCCAAATCTCATGAGCTTTTCACCTAAGGGACAAAAGCAAATGAATGAGAAAAATCAACATAATCAACTCCAAAGATTCTCTGTAGAAGGGGTGGGGAGGGGCAGAAAACCCCTGACTTGAGGCGCAATTCATTCCAGAGTCCAAAGTTAGCCTCCTTCTACTTGTTTACTGACCTCCTATAAAGTTTCTGTCCCAAGATGAGTAAAACAGCAACCTCACCAACAGCATTATTTTTTATTCTATGTGAAGCATGAGGCTGCATCAGCCTCCAGACCGATTCCAGACCTTCCACTGGGCCTGAATATGCCTGTGCTTCAACTGAGGAAATGCATATTAACTGGTAGAAAATAGGATTGAATGATGCTTCACCAGTTTATACCATTAGACATACTCTCCTAAAATTAAAGGAGGCAGCACCACATGTTCCCTGCACTTGGAGTTGCCTCACATATAGCTTACGACAGGGCTGCATAGCAAGAAGCATAAACAACAGGTACAGGGGGGCTGCTAAAGTGACATCTTTAGAGCCAGAAGATGTAAATCTTCCAGTTGGAAGAAAAAAAAAAAGCACCTGTAATTTACACAGGATAAATAAATACATCACGACGATTAAGTTGGCCATCACTACATGAATCCAAACTCACATCCTTGTAACCTTTTTAAATCAATGGCATTACAGATATGCGAAACCAGAGCCACATGCTGGTAGGTGATGCTGGTCACGGGGCATGTTATGTAGCACAGCTCTCCCTCCAAGTTAACAAATTTACTATGGCTTGTATCAGGGCTCAGCTCAGCAGTGCTGCTTTTCCAGTGATGGCTTTCGAGCCTCGGTACAAGGAAAGTTCATATACTAACTCTTCTTTTTAAATAGGAAAGTTCATGTGTGTTCACAAACACAAATATTAGCTAGTTGTAGACAGTAAACTTGTTAAGCTGATTTTACAGTCTGATAAATAATTTTGGTTTGGTTTCATTGTCTGTTACTTTTCACTGCTTTGGTGAATGAGACTTTACAAGTATAAGCTACTAAATTCAAGGAGACACTACATACAGCTGGTTTGGGTATCGAAGAATTAAAGAACTCAAAAAGTCTTCTATCGCCTTTTGCCAAAACTGCTTGAAACAAAATGTGTATAAATCACTACATGAAAGAAACAAGAACTGTAATCCCAAATCTCTTCCAAATAGAGACAATTATTAAATTTCAACATAGCTAAACTCAGCATTTTATTTTTGACTATAATAATTTATGCCACTTAGTGCAGCTTACCTTAAAGTGATGCATAAAGAGAGTAATAAATTAACATTACCCATGGAACAATCAGGTTATCCTTGGAGATGATGCATCACTTTTGGTTGGGAATTTAGCCCCGATGAGCAAGGTAATTGCATGCAAGCCTAAAGTGAAGCACGTAAATAATCCTACTCTCTTCAGCAGCACTGCTCACATGCTTCTGATGAGACACCACGGTCATGTCCCTCATGTCCCTGTGGCTGGCTGTGTTAAGCTCAGAGCTTACTGAAAGAAAGCAGAAGGTAGAAAGCTGTTCCTTTGTTTCACATCAGACATTTGGGAGGGAGGGAGGAGCAATGGTGATATTATGATGGCCTTTGTAATCTAACATGACCTAAGGATGATTCTCGGCATCAAACACCCTCTTTGCAGTGTTTCTGCCATAGGCTGGCAATCTTGAAAATCTACAACAGCTGTCCTGCCAGTGACAGGGTGGACAACGCTGCAATGGGAGGTAGCTGCAGCCTCACTTCAGATCGAGCTGCTCCTTACCAGGTGGGAATAAAGTGGGACTGGAGGACAGCTCCAGGAGGCATGTGGTGCCATTGGCACAGTGAAAAGAAAGAAACGAAACTGGAAAAGGCCTTTGGTGCCTGTTACCTGCTCTGGCCACCTGCATCATTCCTGGGTTTGAATAATGAGCTGGATCTGGTGAGTGCCTGATCCATCTGCCAAATGCTGGTGGGCCTTTGTAGACTAGAAAGATCTAGAAACAATACCTATCCTTTATGGACTATGTGTACGAATAATGCAAACCATATTTTGATGCCTTTTATCCTCCACACTCCACCACAGACAGTGGAGTAAAAGAACCTGTAAATAGCCAATGATGCAAATTGTTAATTCTTTTAATTAAGAACCAGTTCCAAAGATGTCAGAGTCCCAGAAATGGAGAGTGACACAAAGTAAAAAAAAAAAAATCAAAACATGGGAAGGAGAGGTCATAAAGAAGAGCTCAGAAGAAACATTAAACCAGTCCAACATGGCTTTCAATTTTAATCCCTTGGCCAAAACTGTATTTAAAACTAACTAATCAGATTCATAATTTTGAATTTTCATGCAAAATTATGCTCAAATTCTATTTATTCTTGCCCTATATTAGTGAAGTAGAAGAAGAAACTTTCTCCACTGTGGTCACCTTATCATAGGACATTCCAAAACCTCTCAGACAGGTATTTGAAGCTTGACCAAAGCACAAAAGATATATCTGTCCTGCGATACCTCTAGTCCATCTCATCATCTGTCTCAAGTAACCACAATGCTGGACAATTGGGAGAGAGATGCAAGGAAACTTGGAGAAAGCAGTAACAGAATTTACCACTGACTAAATTTCTTCCTGACCCCCATTAACTAGAAGTTGACTCTGAATTTGAAGCCAGTTGATCTTCATCTGTTCTGAGATGGCTGCGTATGTTTAATTATTACTATAATAGCAATTAATTATTTAATTATTAATAATTTAATTATTACTATAATATGGGGCTTGTGTCTTATCACAAGCCCCATAAATGTCTCCTCCTTTAGTGTCCTGCCAGTTTTTAACTTCGGGGACACGAAGTTAGAATAAGCACCACATTCAAACTGAAAATACATGAATCTGCTTCATATGATCAGCTTGAAGAAGGCTGCTTTCGATTTCACCACTGTCTGCCTCTCCCTTCATTGAAGGGGAAGCAAAAAGAAGTACTCAGACTTGTGTGCATCACAAGTTAGACTTTCTGCCTCCACTATTTCAACAGGTTTGTTAAGACTCATACCTCAACAGCAGATACATAACCAAGTCTCTCACTCAGAAGTTTACTCTATTTGCTGTATGCTGCTTCCCTTCCTCACAAAATTTCAACCAGAGTAGAGACCGATCCATAACCAAGGTCCCTTGGAGACTGCTTATCAGAAAGAGCAATAAAGCACTGATAGATGTAGCATGCAAAGATTTTAGCTTATGCTTACATGACCTTCTCATAAACACCATTAAGTTGTTTTGGCCTGGTGCCACACTTACAGTACACACAGGAAAATTTCCTGCAAGCAAGAGAACCATTACAAGTTCTTTCTGATAGAGTTGAACAATATTTCACTGGGGAAAAAATGGGAAGAAAAGTAAGGTCATGGTGAAACAAAGAGCAAAGTGGAGACTGATGGTTTTTAATTCAAACACTGTGATGCCTTGAAAGATCAGTAAAGTCAGAAAAGATACAGTAAATACAAGAGAGGATACTTTTTCCCTACAGCTGGATCTGGATAAATAGCTGAGTGTCACATGAAACCATGAATTCCTAGCCCTAGAAAAATGGACTACCAAAATGATCTGTTACACCTATAGAAGAAACAGGTTTATCTAACAAAAAGTAGTATACACTAGTGGAGAGAATAATAACCTGCTACTGCATATCTCAGGCAAGCATTTCCAGTTGGTAAATTTCCCTCTGAAGACAACAGCAACATATGGTCACCTGCATACTAAGGGACAAGTAAAATAACCTTTTCTGGCCTAAAAACAAGATCATCATCTACAGCTTCCAAAAACAGATTCAATTTTTACCAGAATTTAAGGGAAAGGAGCAAGGTCTCCAGTCCTCCCAGAATCTCTAGCCCTTAAAAAGATAATCCCTGAGAGGTACTGCAAACACAATTCTGTTCAAGGCTGTGGATGACCTGGGGGGGCAGGGGAGAAGGTGAGAGGTGTGAACTGCCCTTCTTCCTTTTGAGGTTGCAATGTTTCTAAGGCCTAGACACACCAGTTTAGTTGATGACAACCTCCAAGAGTGCACAGCGCTTGCCAAGACAATGATAGGGAAACCTGCTATGATGGGGCCATGTTTACAATCTCATAAAGCTGTATTTGGCTTGTCAGTAGAGTCCTCCTCTCATTTCAACCTTCTTCAGTCCCAACTGTTGTCACAGAAGTAAATTAAATCAGAGTATAAATCCTCCAATTCTTATCAGATATACAGTAACTCATTTCAGACCTCTCTTAAAAAACAGCATTCTTATGCCTTCATCTCAGAAGGACTAATAACAATCTGGGAAGTACTGACGCCTCTCAGCGTTCCTCCAGGGGGTTAGATTGCTCCTGACCTAACCCTGGCTTCACACATTTGGCAATGGTCAGCTGACTGAGAGCAGTCAGGTCAGTAGGTCAGTGCCCCCCAGGTGAGCTGCTGCATGCTGCTATCCCCCTACTATACAGAACCATGTGGGTTAGCTTAAAACCGCCTTCAGTGGTGCTTGAACAAATCCATCTGAATCTGCATTTAGCTGAGGGGCAATGACTTTTCTAAATGGCTCTGTTAATTGCTCTCAGTCCTCTGATCCACTCTCTGTAAGTGTCCTCAGTGTAGGCATAATGAGTATGTGACACCCTTAAATTCTGTATGACTGTCCTTTCAGGGAGGGAGTGTTGAAAACATGTCTTAGGTGACTTTGGAGTCTAGCAGCATAAACTTACCCCATGTAACTCTCTATCCCAACTTGCCTCCTAAGAAGTTTAGTGCTGCCTCAGTAGCAGTAAAAAGAAGCTTTAAGCTGCAGCTCAAACCAAGTGAAATTCCCCATACCGTCTCCTGTTACAAGCTGAACAATTTAAAGATGTCAAGACAGAAAACAAAATATGAATTCTGAGCCTAGGATTCTAAATGCTGTTTTATACTCATGAGTTAATGTTTACTGTGTGCAGAATGCTGCACTTGGAGCAAGCCCTTCTTCCAACATAAGTGATGTGATTTTACTTCCTCATGCTCATTATTATCAGACCAGTTGTTGCCAACTCTCAAGAAATTAGTGCAAATCTTGAGATAGCTGTTTCGTGTCATTTTTCGGTTGTGGATTTTTGCTGGGGTAAGGACAGGGAAGATGACAAGTCTAAATATCAAAAGGGCAAGGGTAAAGCTAAAAAACCCCAACAAAGCAGCCTTAAAGCACAGTAAAAAGCCCAAGTTTTTCTAACTCATTTCCACAATTCTGAGGACCTCTCTTTTGAATTCTCTGGCTTGGTAAAAATAATTCAATATTTTTTAGCATTTCTTGCTGTGATTTAACCACCTCTCTTCTTGCCCCTCCCCACTGCAACCAAGTTCTGACACCGCTCCTTTTCCCCTTGTTCTTCTGGGTGTTACAGATTATAAGTAACCTATACCTACACACTACAAATAATAAAAGGCGTATTTCAAGCTTACCCACAAACTTCTGTGGGGTGGAGCTTTTACGCTTTCCCATGTTGCTTGTCAGCTTCTCTATAACAGCAGGTCTCTCAAAAGGCACCAGAGAAATATTGTTGTCCATCACAGGCTCTTGTTCCTTACAATCTTCCATAGGAGGTACTACATGAAACCAAAAAGTCGTATCAGGCAAGTCTGGGCTATGCTTCACAGACAACACAAATCATTTGAGCCCTGCTGACTGCACAAAAAGTGCAACACAAAATAAAGCAAGGTGCAAGAACACACTGGGCATCAAGACAGCAATCACCTTTAATCAGAGTCACATACAAAATGCCTCATTTTGGGACCAGCTTATTTAACAGAAGCCCAACTTTAAGCATTTTTTTAAAGGACTCATTTTGTTCTGAGTACTCAAGATCCCCAGTGAGGAGGGGATGCTTCTGAAAACTCACTCTGTAGGTGATGTTTTCTGTTATTCTCCCTTCAGTATGGTCACCTGTTACCAACATAACTTGTTAGTTATAATTCTTTGTGTATCTCCTTAACTTTATGCTTATCACATAGCATGCTTACCATTCTTTGCTTTTTTGTGCTAATCTCAATGTCTAAAAAACATACAAGGCATTGATGACTTGTGTTTCCTGGGCCTGGATGCGAGTTCCTCAAGACAAAGGTTTCCTGAATGAAGGATCTCTTTGTTAAAGTGTTTCTTCTCTCTATATATGAGCTTGTAAAATCAACAAACAGTGTACTGGAATTACAAGATTAACGCTGAATGGAAACTCCCTTTAGAATCAGCCACAGAAACTGTCACTTTTTACTTAATATTTTATCCCTTCAAACAGAGACCTAGCAACCTGTGAAGGCAAGTTTTCCGCGGCTGTCTTCCCACTTCTTGGGATCAGCAGGGAATGTTCCTGTGCTAACTATGTTAGAGGAGTAGTCATACATTGTCCTGGAGACAACACCGAGAAATCAATAACCCCTTCTGTCTTCACTCATTTCATTCTTCGTTGCTTATTAGGTTAGGGAATAAAGTGCTAGAGTAAAAGAAGTACAAGAATTGCATGGACCAGGGTGACCAACTCGCACTGGGGTTTACGTCACTTGCTGACATATCTATTCCCTAAATACATACAAAGGGCTCCCTTTTTCTGGAGCATCCTCTTATAGTCACCAAGAAGGGTCAGTGGTACCATGCTGTGGATCAGCTAAATCTTCCAGTAAGTCACAGGTGGAATTGCAGAGGCAGCAGAAGACTGAAACCTTCTGCTAGTCCTCCTCTGCTCTCTCACTGTAGCAGCCTTTCGTGTTACAGACACCTTCTCCCTGAGTGAGACCGTGCCATAACTGAACACCACCAGCCTACACTCAGCCCATGTAACTTTACTACCTTCAGGATCCTAATATGGAATAATCACTCCCCTGCTCTTAAACATGCAGCTGTTTGCTAGCACATAATATATGAAAAATGGAGTGATAAAAGCCTTGTCTTTGCCTCCTTTCTAGCAAGGAAGAGCAAATACCAGGCAATTACAAAACAGAGTATCTGCTCAGGTGAACTTCTCATTTCAGACATTCATAATAAGAAAACATGGCAATTTATTCATTTGATTCCATTTGTGCCTCTGCTGCTATGGAAAGCTGAATACTTTGAGGCTTACAACCCACCATATGCTATAAAATGATTTACTCTGCTGCTTTTTTATTTGTACAGGATGCTCCCCCTGAGAAACATAATGGTTTCTCATTTACAAGGCAGTCCTGCTGGCATCAGTGAAAGAGAGGAAGAAAAAGCATAAATATGAAATGAATCTAATGTTGCAACAAAACGGGATGCAGTGTTCAAGTGACCTAATTAATGCCCAGCACAGACTGAGAGGTCTGGAATACTTTAATAGTTAAGGCTACATTTTTAAGGTTATTTAAATACTGTGTTTGCTTAGGAGCTATCGAATTAGTTAAGGACACACAGGACTGGTGCTGGGGACCTAGGGAGGTGCAGAGGTCTCTAACTCCCTCTGAGGAAGTAAAGGTATGCTGCCTTTGTAGGACTGTACCTGCCCACAAAATCAGCCCATAGCCTCAGATTACATTCATAGCCATCTGATTAAACCACAAATGTAGTGACATTTGTATGTCTTATAACAATGAATTAATAATTAAATAATTCTACTGTTGGGCATATGTGTGTAAAATTTCCTACATGGAATTTGAAACCTTTCTTCCTTGAAACATGAATAGTGCTAAAAAGGACATCTGCTCTTCTCTACATCAGGCAAAAATTCTGCTTGGACTCCATTTCAAAGTAAATTATCACCCATAAAAGCATTTTCTTTCCTAACTTTCACACTGCAAGATCTTTTTCCCACCTCAAAACTCAACTCTGTAAACCAGAGCATGGCTCTTTTGCAACAGAATCACTGAATCATGTCAGTGTTTGTGTTACGATGGGAAGAAGTTACCGGAATGTGTTTAGTTATGTAGATTTCCTAGGAGAAGAGAGAGATGGAAATAGTCTAGTTCCTGAAACCATATAACTTGCGTGCAAAACTGGACCAAACAGGTGAGGTGTCACATTTCTGTAAATCAAAAAGTTTAGCTTAGGATCACATTGTCAATTTTAGACGCATAACTTTTCATTTCAATTCAAAAATATACAAATAAAGGCCAAATACCCCAGCCTGCATCCTTTTTTTTTTTTTTTTCTCTGATGTAGACACCCATGATGTGTTATAACTAGCTTTGATACAGCAACTCATTTTAGGCTGTGAACTCACAGTGGTCTTAGTTCAGGAAGGCTTTTTAATTCTAAAAAGCTCGTTTTCTTAGTTTGTTTCTGTTCATGGATTTCTTCAGCAGCTATCAGGGTGTGCTCCTGGGTTGCCCTTCCCAACGTTCACCACCTCTGACGCTGTTAACGTCCTCAACTGCAGTTAATACCACACATTGTTCCTAAGCCTAAACTCTCGATACACGAATGTGGATGGTGTTCAGAACAAAGACACTGTTTTCCCGAAGACATTGGTCTTTCAGTCATAGTGATCAAGGTGGCTATCTTTTAGTTTTTGCCTCTTCATTTGTAAGAAACCACATATTATTAAAAAAAGTTGATGCTGTTCCAGTGCGGAAAGAATAGGGGGAAAAAAGGAGTAAATGATAATAATAACACGTGTTTTGCTGATAAATGTTTTTGTCTGCAGACAACAGACACTGGGCTAAGTCTCAGCTGGTATAAATTAGTATTACTCCATCAACCTCAATTTCCTTTCCTAAGCTTCACAACATTGCTATTTTCAAAAAGTCTGTGTGCAGAGAAATGACAGGAAATATTCCCATGGACCCTGGTGTGAAGTCTCCTGTGGGACCAGCATTTTAAGCAACTCTGTAAGAGGGAAGGCCATTCTGCATTTTATGTGGAGGTGGCCTTTGAGCCTTGCACAGCCTAGGGCTAGGCTTCTTTCTTCTCCTAAAAAGAGTATCCTTTCCCACTCCGCTTTAAGAATTTCCCTGGAGTTCTTGCTTTGTGGAGGTGGAGAACACCACATAACTGGGTCGGAACCATTGCTAGCCTTCAACATTTCTCCTGTTCATTCCTGCAAAAGTTGTGTTCTTGGCAGTCAGAGACTGTTGCTTTTATTACCCAGAACACACCGCTAGCCAGGAGACCACAGACTAATTTCTACCCCCAGAACTAGCACTGCTTAGCCAAAAATTGCCAACAACAAAGTCACTGGAGCTCTCCTGCAGCAGCCATGGCACTGAGCAGGGAACAGGACCTAGCCACAGGGAGAGGCAGCTCAGCAAGCTGCCTGCACCCTGCAAGGGGATGGAGTGAGACTCAAAGACTTGTACATTCCTACCCACACACTGAAACCAGCCCTCCTTCCACTCCTCTTGCTTCCCCTCTGGCTTTAGTCAGGTGATCTAACCATCTGCAAGACAAAGATCATTAAAATTAAAGGCCTCATCAGGCCAAGGTGAAAGCACCCAAATAGGATGTCTGTAGCATGCTTATAAACTGATCAACCTGAGCATGCTGCCTGAAAAAAAATCCAAGCTCTCTAGGAGATGTCTCTGGTTTTCCAGAACAATTAATCTCTACAGAAATAGTTTAGACTGATGTTAACCACTGACCATATTGGTCAAGACCCAGCACAGCCACCTGTGTTCTTAAAGCAAGATGCCAGTAGGGATACAAAAATCCCCACCTCTACCTATTCTGCATTTAATGGTGAAACTGTGACCAGGAGTCACATCAAAATGCATTCAGAGACTTCAAAACACTCAGCAAGAGCAAAATACTTTGAAAGTATTTGGAAAGACAGGAAAACTTAACCCAAATGTGATGCAAAATAAACCAATGATCAGAATCTCCAATGCTCTCACTGATGCTCAGGATTGGGAGAGAAGGAAATCAGTACATTTTATAAGGGCTAGACTAAGACCTAACTTTAAGCTAAGTAATCATTTGTATACTCTTCCCTGCTGTCTTTATAGTCCAGGAGAAAGGACTTTGCTGCAGACCTTCTATAGGTTGGTGCTCATGACCATCACACCTATGGTGAGCTTCACAGGTGGGAGTGACACTGGGATGTGAGGTGAGCTTTATTACTGGTCCCAGCTGAATTTGGAGCTCCCTTTCACTGCCTGTCCTTGCTATGCCCTCACTGAAGAACTGAACAAAGACAGTGGATCAAATATCCCCTTAAAAATTCACCAGGAGAGATTTAGCTATATCTGTCCAGAGAAGAAAGAGTCACTAGTTGATTTCAAAGTGCTATTTTAAGCTAATTTTGTTGAGAAAAGTGAAGTGGTTGTGTGAATGTTTCTATTTTAAGCCCAAGTCAGGCAGGCTGTAAATAAAAGAGCTGTCCACATGGGGTTTGCACTAGTTTAACTTGGTTGGTAGAAAAATCAATGCAAGGTCAATCTTTCCAACTTCCTTGGATAGACAAGGTTAAGGACTTACCCTTCTTGTCATAGCATTAATCAGCTTAGAAAAAGCTTTAGACTTCCTCACAGTACACTAATAAAAAGAGTAAACCAAATTTTTAATATGTAACTGAGCAATAAACCCAGAAGTTGAGTGGAATTTGGGAATATACTCCCCAACATGACCTCTGAAACATCCCATCTGCCTTAACTGTATCATCCTACTGTTACATCCCTAAGGAAAGGCTGACTGAAATCATCACCCAACTGGTTAGGAGGACAGGCACAGCCTTGTAGAGTGAAGAGCAAGTATTTAGCCGGTGGCTAAACTCCTACCATCAGCTACAGGCTCCATCTAACAGGCTGAGCACACAACGGGTACCTGCAAACAGCAGAGCCTCGAAGTCAGTCTTTCTGCAAAAGTCAGTCTTCTGTAAAAGTCAAGACTTTTACAAGGGTGAAGTCAGGCATAAAGTAGATAATCACTAACTTCAATGTCTTTTAAAAAAAAAAAAAAGTCATCCACTACATTTTAAAGGTTGTTTTTAGTCTCCAGGATGCCTACAAAGACAGCAATTACTTAATAGAGCTGTATGAACATTTTGGCAATACATATTAAATACATTTAGAATGCCCTCATAGGATTAAATTGTTCATAGAAAAGTATTCTTGAAAGTTTTTTGACGATTTTTTTTTTCTACCAAAAAATAGTCTATATTAGAAATGCTGAATAGATTTTGTGGTTTGAGGAATGACCTTTCAGAACTTTCTTGTAATTGATTAACAAATGAAGCCATACGACTCCGCTCAACAATGAAAAGTAAAATGGGAGAAATAAAAGAGGAAACGTCCTTTCACCTTTATTTACCTACAAACTAACTTTTTATTATTATTATTAGGTCTAAGATAATTTTGTATCAAAATGGAAAACATCATTTTTCTGTTTTCTGATTAGTAAGAAATTTTAAATACTTCAGGTGCCAAACATTTAAAGACAACTTTTAAAAGTTAGAAGATGTTCAGTTTTTGAAAATCTTCCAAAACACTGATTTTGAATTAAATGGTAAGTTTTGGAAAACTATAATTTAATATTTAGTGCTCCAGATAAGTCTACCACCCTGCAGCCTGAGACATTCTGCTTCTTACCCATACCAATAGCTACGGGAATTTCTGAAAGCAAATTCACAGAGTTTGCTATTTCTTGTTTTCAACATTTTTGGCAATCTTCAGTCTCTAGGTATATTAACATGTGCAGTGTTAGTTAACGTATTAATACTAATGCATGTAAATGTCTGTAAACCTTTTTTTTTTTTTCTAATTATATTTACTTTCATCAACACTGTTGGATTCCATTCTGCCCTGGAAGTTTTTATATCTATCCCTCGCTTTCTTAGGGATCTAAGATATTATTACAGGGAGTAGAAATGAAGGCTTCTGAATACCTCCACCATCCTTAGCTCCAGTCACAATCAGAAAGGAAGGCAAGAGGAATTGTATGTTTTTTACATGGCCTAGTTCATTTTTTGGGTGACTTTTCACAGGTGACTTTTATTTTCATGTCTGCATATTTATACGTAATATAAAGTGAAATACTGCCTTATAAAAACAAACAAAAAACCTAATCTGCAAATCGGACCAAGTGAGGATTTTAGCACATCTTTTCCCCTCCTGTCTATCTAAGTTTAAGTAATCTATAAGATGGAAGTGATGCAAAGCTGAAAGGAAGGAAGAAAAACAGATGGAAAAAAACCCCACAAGAGAAGCTCCAAGTCCAAGAGACCTCAAAAGGCAGTTTCCACCCACCATGGTGACTCATGACCTGCCCGGCAGCCTCCATACTGACATTCTGCAGATAGTTGTGGCAACGTTCCTTGTGCTCCTCCAGCGAACTGCGCTGCTTGTAGCTCCGGCCGCAGTAGTTGCACTTGTGAGGTTTCCCCACTGTGGAAAGAACAAACGAGAGCATCAGGTCAAATCCACTGCAACCCACTTTTGCTATCAAAAGAAAAATCACACCTTTGCAACAAACAGCACTCTTGATGGAAAGACACCTAAGAAAGGTTACTCGATGCCCAGCCCTCTTTTCCAGACCTGTTTTCCCGCCACACGCACCTCCTCCCACCCGCTGGGGACTTTACGTTTTTCACACTAAGGCACAGTATCAGCAAAAGGAAAAAGAGGCGGACTTTGCTGGTCACAAAGCAAGTAAACAAATGACAAGAGGGGAAAACAAACCAAACAGCTGAATCACACACCAGTGCTGACTGCATGTCACCATGTCTCATGGGAAAGAAACTTCTGAGACATTTCACCCATGGCACGCACAGTTGTCTTCACAAAAACGAGCTGCCCCAGTGGCCTAATTCTGCTCCCAATTGTGGGGAAACCCATTACATGGCCTGGAGAAGTAGTTCTCCCATTGAGAAAACTTTGCCAAAATTACTAAGTGGAGGTTGGAAAATAAAAGACAACAAAAAGTAACTTTGGTAACAGCACTGTTACATGCCAGAAATGAGCTACCACCAGTAATCTACAGAGACTGGATAATAATAAAATATATATAACATAAATAATAAAAAGGCCATGTACAATCCAAATCAAGCCAGATGAACGCAAGACATAACTCCAGTTTTTAAAGTTTTTCTTTGTTTCCCTCAGCAGCATTACGAACAAATGGCAAAGGGCTATTAATATGTGCAAAACCTGGCACCAGATTCTCATAAAGTCTATCCTTTTTGTAGCATGTCATTAAAAAACCACAAGAATGGCCTAACCCAAGGCCAGAAAGCTAGCCAGAAGCGTATTTTGCCAAGCCATGCTAATAAAAGCTTTTAATATAATTTAAGCTTGTAGAACATGAACATTTATTCTCTAATAACTAAAGAGGTATTAAGTCAGTCTTTCAAGTCTAGTAAAACACCATTAGTTGTCATTTTCATAGCTCACTGAGGGATGGGGAAGGTTAGACTTCTTCCAGAGTTTTGAAAATCTTAGGTAGGAATTTTAGTTTCTAGCCAAAGAAATTGACAACATCCTCTGTTGGATAATATACATGTTTCTGTTGGGCTTATCCCAACATTGAACACATTTCATGGTCATTTACTTAATGAAATCCAAGCTATACTAATTGCAGCCAAAATGCACCATCACCACTGGGATGGGAAAATACAGGGGAAGCTGCCGGGAAGACACGTGTAGCCAACAAGAAACTGGGCAAGGGCTCCTTGCTTTGGGGATGAAGCCCCAAACACAAAAGACCCATCTCTGGGGCCTCAAGGACTAGGACGTACCACATCACCCACCCCTCTGATGGCAGAGAAAAAAGCCTGAGCCTCCAGGATCAGAGTTGGTCAAAACCTTTTGAATGGTTTTGCCTCAGAAAAAAAAAGGGATTCAATGAAATGAACATGCTTGCGAAAGCCTCTGTTTTTCTCAAAAAGTCTGCATGGGCAGCTTAGTGACACAAACAAGTTTTGAACCAATAAAATAAATAAAAAAATAATTAAAAAGCTGCTCTTAAAACTGTGAATTTATTTCTTTTTATTTAAAGCTAAGGCTTATCCTCAGGAAAGTATCATGTCTTAGACCAAACAGTTGCTGTGGTCTTGATTTTATTCTGCTCACTAGCTGACACTGTTGCTGTAACTGGTGCTGGTACTGGAAGTCTCAGTGGAGGCCAAGCCTGAGGCGCATTATCATTCCCAGAGTAATTGTCCTTGATGAGAATGATCTGGATCAAGCCTTAGCTTTTAGAATTAAAACAGCAATCTCATTCTGGAAGCACCTTTAGGAAAACACACTGGTGGCTCCCTGGGATGGAAAGACTTCTATCATCACCATTACAATGCTTTATCATGTATCTAGCTGACATCAATTTCTGTCAGTCTGATGCCTTTATTAGAAGCTAACTCACTGTCTAATAAAAAAAAAAAAAATCCAGTACAATTGAAGGGATTAAGTTAAGCAAGCTGAAGCTGGGCTGAATTAGCCCACCCGGTTTGGCTACACAAGGCTATCGAGCAACTTACACAAACTGTAAGACACAAAGGGATGATTGCTTTTAGCTATTCAAGAGGCAGCTACGATTAATTACGTGTATTATCATTTAGCACAGAGAAACATATTCTGCTACAAGCTCATAGTACAAAAAAAAAAAAATTGATTCAACAATCAAAAAACAAGTTTGTATGAGACCTCTTCAAAGGGTTGCTCCCTGCATTGCAACAGTTTCAGAAACTATTAACACACAGCAAGGTCGAGCTTTGCCAGTGCTATCTGGGATAGCCAGCTACCCAAATTCCATCAAATTTCAAGGTTCATCGGGATGATAAAAGCTAATGATAACGGCACGCTTTCTACGGGCAATATGGGATTTGAGGAACGTAACTCCCCAAGGAAAGAAATACTCCAGCACAAGCTCTCCTTCCTCTGGGGAGAAGATAAAAGAATAAACAACATGTGACAAATGTTCGTCATGTTGCCTAACACACAACTGGAAGCTGCTCAGACACAACACTGAAGAACAAAGTTTTTGAGCTCCAGTTGAGTAGGATCAAATACAACTCCCTTGGGTTCTTTTCCAAATTCCATCTCCCCTGCTTTATCAGTCTAAAATCTGATTTATACTATAAAGTCAAACAAAGCGACAGTGACTTGAGTTGCAGCACAATTATCAGGTCAGACCACAACAGAATCACTTCTGATAGCAGCAGTTTGTGTCACAGCAATCCTCGCAGCCCGTTTAGTAAGCGGTACAGCTAGTCAAGGTAGCAATTATAGTCCAGATTTTAGAAACCTTGCCTCTGTGACAAATGTCAAGTCATCGAAAGCTGCAAATTTCCCCTTGTAGTCTCAAAGTAACTAATGACAAAAAATACATATATTTGCAGACATGAAAGCTGACAGTGTGTGTATATTTTACCATATTTCATATTACCTAACTGTAAAAGTGTATTAAAGGACTCAATTCTGGTGATCTCCTCAGCAACATACTCTGTTCTATAGAGCAAACCACAGCATGAAACCAAATGTCTGCCAAGAGAGATATCAGCCTTTATGAAATACTTATAGGAGGTAAATGTTAACAGTCAAAATTTGCTCCCCAAACACATGGTTTGCACAACTGGGCACAAGCATTCTTGGTCTATTGGCCATTGACTTGAAGGCAAAGAGTTCAACAGTTCAGCCTACAAACACCCTCTCCAAGCCCCAACTAAAGGCAGGTCTTCCCATCATGGAGCCATTTCCACTGTGAAGCCACTCAAAGTTTGGCTCGGCTTGCTTGGTGTGAAGCTGCATTCTCAGAGATACTCACTGCAGTCTACAGCACAAGGACACCACATTCGGCACTGCATGTAACCACTGAGGCCAATGCTAGCAGCACCCAAGCAAAGTCTCTCTGGAAATCCCTGGTTTGGGGTAATTATTCCCTTACAACCTTTTCAGGGTAAGCAGTCAGATTAAAAATTACCATCTCTCATTCTCATAAAAATGACACCATACAGTGAATGCAAACAAGCCCAAAACCTTGAGAAATCTTCCATCTGTCGTTGAACTGGGAAAGACCAGGGCACTGGGCAAAACCCAGCGGCCATACCTATGACCCAGCTAACTCGAAGAACATAAAACCCCACTATATTTCTTACAGAAATGTCAGAATTTCCATACATTTAAACTCAGATTTGTGCAGATGACAATGCGGCACAGAAAACCCACAGCGGCGTCTCAGCCTCAAATGGAAAATATTATGACAGTCACAGCGAAAAAGACATTTAAATCTCAAGTACAATTTTTACCATGAAACAGGTAAACCACTTGTTGAAATTCACAGAGAAACAGAGTTTGCTTGTGAAATTAAAATGCTCATGTGGAAGGAGGAGGAGGAAGAGGAGGAAGAGGACAACATGAAAGGCAAAGTGTTTTTAAGTTAGGAATATTTTGAGTCCTGCAGGTGAACTTTGATAGCTGAGAAGCCTGCGTGCAGTGACAATGAGATGGTATAACTCTAAGGTCAATATTCTAGACAGAAAGCAGACTTGGGCCTAGGGAAACTTCTTTAAAGTCATAAAAAAAGGTCAGTGAAAGAGAAAGGGCCTGTAAGGTATTCACGTAGCATTTTGTTCTCAAAAGAGATGGGAGTGCACAGCAGAATATAAAGTCAGTCAAAGGGAGGTAACGAGGCATTCCAGGTAACGCCTTGCCATAAGCACATAACCTGTTCCATAAACCTTTCACACGTTAAGAGCAGCAATTCATTCACCGGGTTAAAATCCTGCCGCCATTAAGACCAACGACAAAACATGCACCAGTTCGAGCAGTCAGGATGAACCACTCCCATGTTTCTCTGTGCAGCAGCACAGAGTGGAATTCCTTCCCACCCACCTGCCCAGGTCCCAAGTACCTGTGACAGCTCAGCTGCTAATGCAACCATCTCACACAGGACGGGGCATTACTACGGCCGTGTGACATACGTTGGCCCAATCCAAGGACTAGAGACTTTGCACCGAGCTTTGTACCGGACCTGGATTATTTTTGCGCTATTGCCCCATCAGGGCCTTAGAAGGGAAGCGAGACAAGATTTCTGAGTGAAGTGGACAACTGACGTAGCTACTTTCAGGATGAGAAGTACCTCTGATAGCAGTGCACTAAGTGTGACTTCTGTAAAATTTGAACTCCTGCTCAGTCCCTAGAACCCCGGAGTTGGAGGAAACCCCTGTAATTCTCCAATCAAAGCTTTCTGAAGCAGCATCAAAAAAAATTTAAAGTGTTCTTTGGGTCTGATACTTATATATATCACTAAGGCTGCAGAATCATTTGTCATGATCATAACCAGTATTAAATCATTATTTCTTCTTTCTTTGCTAAAACTGGAAGCCTCCTGGGAGAGGGGAGCTGCTCTGCAGTTACACAGTGCCTACCAAAGAGCAGCCCATTGCCTTGCACAGGACTTACCACAGTCAGATCAGTTTTAACATAAACGTAGGAAATATGATTAAGGCGCTGGATTGGGACTAGGGAGCACAGGGTTCAACTTTTAGTTACGCTACAAATTTTGTGACTGCAGGCAAGCTATTCTGATTTCCTGTGCTTCAATTATTCATATGTACGATTAAGGTAATATTTCCCTTCTTCACAGCATGTAAATGAATTAATGCACTTTGCAAGATGCACAGAGGCTGATTTGGTGAAGCTCACACAAGTAGGTAGGCACAGAAAAATACAGCCTGTATCTCTACTGAGAAATTAAGGACTTAATAATA
Organism: Chloroceryle amazona; assembly: GCA_027560015.1. Taxonomy (NCBI): domain Eukaryota; kingdom Metazoa; phylum Chordata; class Aves; order Coraciiformes; family Cerylidae; genus Chloroceryle; species Chloroceryle amazona. Next base: position 26,658 of record JANHFX010001357.1, read on the forward strand.
CACTGTGATTTTATTAGATATGGGAGCAAACATTAAAGAGCGGGAGGAGATATTCAGGATGGTGCAGAGTGGAGGATCAACCAGGAATAAGAAAATCAAATCAGGAAAAATAAATAGGTGGAATATGAGGCAATTTGCAGGCATGGTGTCCTTTCTGGCCCTGAAATGGTCAGCCCAGGGAAACGCAGAATGCCCCTGAGCTCCGTGACATTTAACACCACACAGGCCAATAAAAGAGAGCGTGCAATAGTCACAAAAAGGTGGATATAATAGCTGCTGCTGTCCTTCCCACCTCCAGCCTCCCGGAGCCCAGGAAGCAATTGTCAGAGCTGGGGAGGGCTGAGGCTACAGAGAGGCAATGCACAGTCCCTCCGGTTCACAACTGTAATTAAACAGCAGTCCTAGGCTTTTCCAGAGCTGCCTAGCTCAAAGCTTCACACACAACAGTATTTACATGAATAATAGACCCCTGAATGAATTAATCACCAAAAAAATGTAAAGTGAAACCTAAGCCCATGCTGGCTCTGAGCAGCACGTAGCTTTGCAAAGGAAACTGCCTCCCACTCCGATGGTGTATCTCGCTGCTGTGCTTAATGACTGTAAATGTGTTCATTGAAATTCATGGGGGCTCTTTGATTTGTTGCCTTTTTTTTTTTTCCCCTTGCCTGGGAGATTACACACATACACACACGCTAATCGGTAAAATACCAGGAGTTCAGAAATAACAGCGAGTCCCACAGCTAGCCTGAGATTGTCCGAGACGACCTGCAAGCCAAAGTCACAACATGTAAACATCTAAACTAAGGCTCCAGGCTGCTAGAGCACACAAACACACAGGCTTGTGACAAGCAGGGCCAAGTACCTCCACTGCTGAGCGCCCAACCTGCAATGTCTTCAAGCAGTCTGATCTTCAGAAAGGACCTAATATCTAATCACGTAGTGAAAACCTTGTAATGCTTTCCAGTCCAAGTGGAGGCAGCAATACCTGGGGTATGTTTCATAGGATTCAGATATATCTCTGGACCTCTTGGAGTTCTGATGTCTCCATTCTACAAGGATTTTATAGATTATCGTATTCTGGGCCAAGTATTAGGGTTTGTGAGATCACGTGGTAAAGAACAGATTCACTAGATCATGCTGTGGAGGAGACCACACAACTAGATCTGTGCCTAAAACAATTTCTGAATGCTCCAGACACCTCAAAATGCAGCATTACAACAGAAGAAGCCTACATGCACACCATTAGGCAACTAGTACTTTCTTGAAATAGAGCACTTGACTCACTTCATGACCTCATGGCCCAATGCCTCTTAGTAAAGATTATTATCAGCTGCCTGTTGATAAATATATGTGGCTGTTGAACATTTCATGAGCCTCCCAGCAAACAAAAAATGGCTTGTCCTGACTTTTTGCACAGTGGCCGTCAACGGCACGTTATTTGTGTCAACAACTACCACGTGCGATTACAGTAGTCCTACACAGCTAGCACTGGAACACCACGAGATACTCAGGGTACGACTGAGCACAGCAAATCAATGGCAAGACATTGCACCCACACCCCTTTTGTTTTCTAGGCATGCTTGCTTTTCCTATAAATATCTCTAGGGCACAAAACAGCTGCTTTACACCTGCATCTACCTGACGGTTGTTTACAGTATTGTAAAATGAGTGGCTAGCGGTGAAACACTGTACTAGCATTCAAGTCCTCCCTTGATCTTCTGCAGCAAGCACTATGAAACATTGGATTATATAGAAACTCTGGAGACTACATCATGCAAGCTACGTTTTGGCTAGAGTGGACCACAAAAATGTGTGCACACACATGCAGAGAGCAAGTAAATATGCTAGGCATGACAAACTTTGAAGCATCTATACATTCTCTAAATATAAAGACACGTGACAGGACCTGGTGTAAATCAGCAAACATTAGTGCTCGTGTACAACAGCTAAGGGGTTGGGGTTCTCCTTATTTGTACCTTCAAGGCAGTTCTGTCTGCAGCCATTTATTACTTTGGTAGATCATTACGATTCCTCCTGCAGCTACTGATGCCTCTGTTATTTAATCTGATCCATCAGATTGTATTTATTTATTAACTGATCTGCAGGATTTTACAGATAAAACAATGTTCCAATCTGCCACAGGGTTTATAAATAAGTATGTAGCATTTTTTGTGCCAGAAAGTTTAACAAACAAACAAACAAACAAACAAATGAACGAACTCACTCCTGTTTCATTGGCACAGTACCAGAATTGTTGAAGTATCCCAAACTGCTGAGATACTTGCAGGGCTCCTGCCACAGTCTCTCAGCACCCATTAACTAATCCATTAAGAACAGAAAATTAAGAACTGCACACCTCATTTTCTTCCTTTACAGCAGAGAAGACAATTTACTTTGTAGGTTTGCATGTTGTGTTGATGTAAAAGGGGAAATGTACCTAAGTGAAACAGCCTCGGAGAAAAGCAGGGGTAGGAAACCATGCAAATAAACCACATACTAAATCAAGGAAAATGACACTAACTTTGTATTTAGTTCTGAAAAAACTGAAATCCATGATTACTTGCTCCAATTCCATTTCCCTAGAATCATACATTGCACCACATGGAAGCTCTTGTGATGTATTTCTCTTGACTTACCTTTATTTCCTTCAATAGAAGAGCTTCACATGTGGCAAAAGGCACCTGACACATTTTTTAGGCTACATCAGTGACAATGGAGCTTTCAAATTCTGTCCCCCATCTATATTTGAAAATTTCAAGTGCAAATCTTCTGCATTTGTGCTGTGAAGCCAGCTGAGCTGGGCACACTGTTGTTGTCCTACACCAACATGTCCCAGTCCTCCAGGGAACCCTGTCACTGGTAGGGTTCCCAGGACTTTTACACCAACTCTGAAACGGTTAAATACTATTTAGTCCACAAAACAACTGGATATTTTATCACCTGGCCAGCTTCAAAATTGCTTAAAGGAAACCAGGTTTATGGTGACTTACTTTTAAAAGGGGAGAGGCCCTGCAACAATATGAAAGAGGTGACTTCAGAAAGAAGACTCCTCCCTGCAGTGCCTCTGCACTATCTGGATGTGGGTGGGAACCAGCTTAAGCCCGAGGTTAAACCTTAACTGTATGTACCGGCTCTGTACTTTCCACTCCACTTCAGACCTTTAACATCACATTAAAGTTGATTTGATAAGTGGAACATTAATTGGTTCACATGACAAATCTTCCAAAATGTGCTCGTTGGCTTCTCTTCATTTTAACCCCGTTCCACCAACAGAGCGAGTAAGAAAAATGAAAACAAGTTTAGGTTGGCCTGTTGTTCTTCTCTACCCTGTCCTGTCCGCTCCCCAACAGTGCCACAGCTCAGTAGGAATTTAAGGAGGTGACTGGAGATCCACAGGTTATTGCAAGCCAAGCTCTGGCTGCAGGCAGAGAGGAACAGCATACACAGGCAGCAGGGCAGGGTGTGTGTACCCCGGTGCAGATCAGGAATGCTGATGGACAAACACTCCCTTGAGAAGCACTTTTTCTTTGTCTGGGGGAAGCTTTTCCCTGCCTTTGAGTAAAATAAGTGTAGATGTTGGGCCAGATTCGTAGGTAGTATCAATGGAAGTAATACCCTGAAGTCAATTCACATCAGCTGCATACAGCTGATATTTATTCCAAATGCTGCTCCTCTGTGTACCTTGCAGAAGCCCTTTAGCATTATAAAGCCAATAGAATCTATGAGTTATTTGAAGCAAGCAGTGCCAAATATAACGTTACCCATTGGTTTATACTATATAAACAAAGGGAGACAGACAGAATACATGACATTTAACTTGCACTACTGCACTAGATAGTTTTCTTCTGCATAAAACTACTGAACAAGCCCTTCACTCTAGCTCATTTCTTTTCATCCCATGGTGGTGAGTTCCACGGTTCCACCTACATGCTCCTGCACAAGAAAGAAAATATCTTTTAGCACCTGACACCTTTCGATTTTATATCTCATCTTAGGAGACAGGAAGAAGGTGCTTTGGTTCCCCTTTACGTAATTTTTCCCTTTTCTTATCAAAAGTTTTGGAAACAGAGTATTAACAGCAAGCTGGCAGGAAGATAATAGCAACACAAGAGGCATAATATTGACAGCTCCTCTTCCCAACCAGTGAAGTTGGGAGTTTTCACTTATTTTGATCAAGGCCAGCAGCAAAGGGAACCTTGCTTCCAAAAGCAAGTCAGGCTGTGAAACTAATGGGCTCCTTCAGGAAATGACAATTTTTATTTGTACTTTCCTTACCCCCCGAAATCCAGTGTTGCCTATTGCCTTTGCTGCACCCTCAAAGATCTGCTGTTCAGGCATGGGCTTTTGTCACGTCTTGTACAGATGTCAAATGAGGTCAAAGAAAAAAAGGGCTGACTCCTTTTACCTGTACAGGTTTCCTATCTCCTCCCGTTGCTCTCTGCCTGACAACACATACATTTAACAATGTTCAGAGGAGATCAAAATAAGGGTGGGACCTGTCTCAAGCAGACAGTGCTGAGCCAAGCTGTGCTACAGACTTTGGAAAACCTCGTATGCTAAAGGCTCCTGCAGGATGAGGGTTTTGGGGCCAGTTTGCTGCCCCAAATGTTCTTCCTAACACACAGAGCATTTACTCCAGCTTCATCGAGGCAAATGAATGTGCTGCCACCAGGGCTGGACAGCCACTGCCTTTCCCCGTCGTGCTCGTCACCAATGCTTGTGGTCTTTACTGCTCTGCATTCAAAATTAGCCACAGGATTTGGCAAGGGAAGTCGGGACCATTTTGTATGAAAACAATTCTTAGCATAAAAGAAGATATCATTTAGATGATGATGGGATCCTTTAACTCTGAGAGATGAATCTGGAATACTGAACAGGTTCTGTTCTAGCACAAACCTCTACATCAAGAGTCCATGTCGGACATTGAAGCTACATTAATCTGGGTAATAAAATTCATCACTTCCTGTTAGCCTCAATATCTTTCCTAGTTGTTTTGTTGGCTTGTGGTTTTGCTGTTTGTTTTGTAACACAACAAAATAAATAATGACAGTTCTAGAGCACTCCCTAAAACCTGGGATATTTTAGGAGGAAGGAGGGGAGGGGAAGGGAAGATTTGGAGGTTCAGTATGTTTCTTTTTTGGTGCAATTAGTTTTGCACTCCAAGCCCTGGACAGATTCAGAAACTGTTACCATGGCTTAAAGGGAGGCAGACAAAATGAAAGGAAATTAAATATGGGTGTGAAATTAAACCAAAAAGAAGGAAGGAAAAAAAAAAAAAGGAAAGTAAAAGCAACTGGTTGGGCTGAAAGTAAAGACAGAAAGGCTGAAGAACACAAATCAGAACTCTCTAAACATCCAGAAGTACTTCAGAAAGGTTTCCTACAAAACTTAGGAAACTCTGAACACACTTAACTGCATTCCTTGGTAGGAAAAACCCAAGGAAAAATTCATACTGAAGGTTCTGCTATGGTATTAAAACCAGGTGATTCCTCTGAGAGGTCTGAATCAAGAACAAAAGAGTTTAAAACTTCATTTCTCAGTACCTGGGAGAAGAAAAAAATATTTTTCTCATTTTCTTACATCTATTTTTTTTTTAATTTTTCTTTTTGTGTGGAGAGTCTTGTAACTGAACAGGCAGATGGGGAATTAGGACATCTGGGTCCATTCCTATCTGTGACACTGACGTCTTGAATGCCTTTGACAAGTCCTTTTTTTGTTAGTACTCTAGGTTCATCCTCTACGGAAGGTAAACCTTGCTGTAGTTCTGTCTTGGGCTCAGCCAACCTGGGAAATGACTGTCTTACTAGGAGTTGGATATTACCCAAAACAAAATAGTCCTTTCCCTTCTCTTCACCAATGGTGCGATCTTATGCAAGGGGCTGTACACAGCCAGGTCAAACTCGGCCTGGACTTCATGCTGGCTGAGGCAGAAATCCCATGCATCTCAACCAAAACTGTACTCGCAGTCTCCTGAAGTTGGCTCATTATTAGCCCTTGGGACAAACTCATTGCTTGTACAAGACTAATGATATGAACATAATGGATGCATTTTTCACAATATAGCTAACGTGGACATTTTACTGTGGCACGCAAACATCAAACCAAGCACTTCTCCTGGTGGATGACCTATTATTTGAAGCTGAGCAGCTTAATTCCAACAAAACATGCCAAACATCAATCTTTTGAATCTGCTCCATGGAAAGGTAGCTGTGGATATCAGACAGACCAGATCCCACAGCATTACCAACACCTGCAGTTTCACCCTACATCAGATATGATACACTATACACTCTTCTTTGTTTCCAGCTCCCAGAGGCAGCTGACCAAAGAGAAAAGTTAGCTTGTGTGTTTTATCACTCCCTCCCCACTCATGAAGTATCATAAGGTAAATAAAAAGGTCAGTTTATCACCTTACACTCTCCTCATTTGATACTGTCTGTGATCGGGGGAATACAGATTTATGAATTTTTAGTTCCTGGGGTTAGAAATCCATGAATAGCATAAACTCTGGGGAATCAATGCAGTTTCTTCAGATTAGTACAACTACCATTGATACCAAAAGCTCAGTCATTTTGTTTGAAAACACTTCTGTGAACCACCTATTTCCTACTGGAAATTCTCCACTCTCCTATTTTAAAAGTCCAGTGGAGTTAAGACAGCTTTTCTCTGTAAACGTGCTTTTACTTGTGCCTTAAATCATTTAGGAAGAAAACTAACATTATATATGAATCACAGAATAAAGTGCTCCCTACCAATACATCACTCTATTAGGAGCACATTGTAAGTGGCACATTCACTGTGCATTTAGTTTTCATTTACAATACGCACTCTATACCCAGTACGCTGCCTGTATCGGATTTTGTTTTCATAACCTGTTCCTGACGCCTCACAAGAACTGGGAGTGCTCCTTCAGGATTTGGCAAGAAGGAACAGGCTGTGGATGAGCAGGTTTCTCTGACTCACCTACACGGATCAACAAGGAAAAATAAAAAAGGAGAGGGTGGAGACTGCAAAGGAAAAAAAAAAAAAACGAGAGAGAGAGAGAGAGAGAGAAGTGACGTGTTTCTTTGGATGCAGTGTGTAATGCAGCTGGCAGACTGCCTGCTCACCGTGCCACAGAGTTCCAGACGTGCCAGTCCAGCTGACTCAGCTCTTCAGAAGAAGGAAAGAGAAATTTCACAAATGTTTCTGATCTCTGAGGGATGGGAATCGCAAGCTCTCCCCTCAAGGATCTTCGAACCTGTCTTTTACACCAGGGACTGAAGCAGTGTCCTCAGAAAGGTACTGGAGAGAGATGCTCATTTGATAACCTTGTACAGAACTGCTTATTGCTTATATCACATCATGCCTCTATGGTTGTTGGAAAATTCAGCCATGCAGCTCCATCCCACAAACCAGAAATGTCAGGCCTTTCCTAGCCAAGGCTACCTGCTCTCAGACAAGCCACTGTCTCCAAGGAGACAAGCAAAATGCATGCACACGAAGGGTATCCAAGTGAGAGAGAGTCTATGGCCCATGTTGCTTTTCTGTATAAAAATTTCATCATCAGCCTCTCAGCAGTGTATCTTTTGCAAGTGATTTATTTTCTAGGATGAGTTTGAAGCCCTTAAATGGTCTGGGCTCTGCCTACCCGTGGGAACAGCTCTACCCCACAATACAGTACTGTGCCGCAGGCAGCTCAGAACAATCCCGGTCCTATGTGGCTGCGGGGAGGCTCTGTGCTAACCTAGACTTCACTCCAAACGGAAGAGGCAGGAGGGCAAAAGGAGCTATTTCCCAGTGAAAGGAACCAAAACACAGCCTAATGCCCAGAACGTCAAAGCCCCTAATTCTTGCCAAAATCAAGCAGACCTCAAAGGTAAGAGCCATGGTGAACTGGCCCCAAAACCAGCAGCAGGATGAGCTTGTCTTAATTTTCTGTTCAGGATCCTCACCCTAGCCCGCAACCATCTCATCATATGGGAGCATTCACGCCCATCTTGCTGGACAGTAGGGAGAGGACACATCCTCGAGGGGTACATTCCCCCATCCTCAATACAGAGCAGCTGGTACTCTGGGCAGGAGTCGTCTTGGGGCAGCAGCAGCATCATCCTGGGGAACTCTGTTGCTTTACATTGAAAACCTGACTGAGTTACATCGCCCCACTGATCCCCCACAGTCCCGCCCACAGAGTTACAGTGACTCTTGCACATTTCATCCAAAAAGAGCAAACAACCTTTAAATAGAGGTTTTTCTGACAGCGAGAGCTTTGCGGCACACAGCTAACTGCGTGGTTGGGGAGCCTCCCAGCCAGGTGCTCTTTGTCAAAGTTTCAGTAAGCAGGGCCTCAACAGCATTTCTCCAGCTTCAGGAATGAAGATAGAGATCTTGTGTCTCTGTTGCAAGGCACTGAGGGAACTTGGGGCACCCTGTCTGAAATCAACACGGCACAGTTATGCAAAACACGTATGCAACTGGCATATCTTGTGTAATCCTGGCTGTAATCAACTTCTAACTAGTCCAGAAAAGAAGGAGGGGCAGAGGGTGGAGAAAGTTCACACTTAGATCAAATAAAAAAAAAAAAAAAAAAAAAGAAAATATGGGAAAAAATCCAGACAGCGTTAGTCAGGTAAAAACACAATTCCCTCTCATGGGAAACCCCCAGGACAAGTTTCCTTGAACTTCACACAGGGTTATAAATAGGAGGAGAGTCACACAGAGTTCAGTACAGCTTCACTGTAAAAAAAGAAAAAAAAAAATCTAGACAGTCTCATTTTCCTTCTTGAGTGATATCCATCAATATCTTACCTGTAAGCCAATTCATAATTACACGTTGCTGAGCACTTAGGAGACTCTTTCAGTAGCAGCTTTCTGCAGCTCTGCAGTGTGGTGTTAACTGGGTTGCTTTTTTTCTTCTTTAGTTTCCCTTGGCTTCCTTTCCGGATGGCAAAAATACCTTTTTTACACCTTAAAGCACTCATATATTATCAACAATGTCAGTGGTGCTTTTCCATTTCGCACTGCACCATAAACCAGCTCTGAGATAGCAATGAAAGATGGCCTCAAACCACTGTTTGATTCCAAGCCCAAACTTTCTCAAGCTGAAAGATTTCACAAACTCCTTCAAGAACTGACAAAGGCCAGCTACAAATGCTGGATCTCAGGATTTCCTCGGGAGCAATATGAAAAAGCTTTTTGCCCTTCAAAATAATTTTCTTAGGAGGAAAAAAAAAAAGGCACACACTTTTTTCCTCCTTAGAGATGCTGTCCCATTTTCCTGCTCAAACAGAGTATGTGTAAGAAGAGGTCTTGGTTTCACCAAGACACGGCTTCATCAAGTCAAAACCACATTCTCAAGTGCACAAGAAAGCTCTCAGTCACCCCTTGGGTCTCTGTGCTGCAAAAAAAAACACTGCAGCTCCCTCAGAAGGCTGACTCTGGAGCAGGAAGACTCCTGATCCACTGCATCATGTCCCTCTAGGTTACTCTCATGCAATGAGACACCCGGCTCCCAGAGATGGTCTGGAGCCTGGCTGTGCAAAGCTGAATTTCCAGCTGCACCTTAAATTCTGCTTCTGTACGTACATAGGCCAACTTCTGCATAAAGACACAAATCCAGTGAAACAATCCCTGACAACAAGGAAAACAAGGCCAAGAAAGTCCTCTCCTGCTTGAACTTAAAGAAGAGAAGGATTACACACCTTTAAACACCTAACCTACTAGATCCTCACCCACCAGCCTGTCCATAGTATTTCTGGTGCATAAAAAGAAGCGACTCACATGAAGTTACCTTGGTGCTTCTGCACCTGAATTTGCAAACTGGGTCCCACAGGATTTTTTTCCCCCCATTTCATTTTCCCATCACCAAAAAAAAGGATAAAAATGAGGCAACTACACATATGCACTTCACACAGGCTTGGGGCTGATGAAATAGATACAGTTCATAAAAGAAACAAGATGCAAAAATTGCAGGCTAAGTAGCAAGTCCTTTAGGGTTATTAATAATCACCTTACTATTGTGTCTGAGATAATCACGTCGCTATCAGGGTATAATACCTCAGTGGTTATGGTAACAATACAAAGTTATTATTCCTTCCACTTTGTAATTATCTCATTTCACTATTGCACAAAGGCAAAGTAAAACGAAGGAGATAATAGGCAATGCTATGCAGCAGGGCCACCGGCAGCACAGGAATACTCGACCACGTACCTACATGACCTTCATTGCAGCAATGTGTGTGCACATTGCCATCGTTTGCGCATGCTGTCCTCTCACCAGCATGACAAGGTTGAGAAGTGCTCTTTATTTTGATTTCACTGACAGGCAACTGAGGCAGAGCTGAGATTAAGTGGTCTGCATCTGCCCTGGCCCCTCTTTCCAAAGCATAAAATAATTTCATGATTTAGGACCCTCATAAGTGAATGAATAAAAGTAGCAAAATATTCAAACTCTGTGATTTAAAAAAAAAAAACAAAAAACAAACCATGAGAGAATTGGAAGATAAAGACTGATGAGAACAGAATCACTGCCAGACACGTGACTAGAGCCTATCACAGCGTAAACTGAGCATGGGAATTACTCACAATCACAGAAGGTAGTGTTACGAAGAGCAATAATCTATAGCAGAAGAAAGGACAGTTTAGGTTAAATACCAGGATGAGAGTCACAGCTGTAAAAGCAGATGAGAAGTAGAACTGTCTCCCTGGAGAGGTGACAGAAACAGTCTCTCTGGGTATTTAAGAAACAGGTTAGGCACGCTGTTCAGGACTGCTGTGCTATATGCAGAAGTCTTATCACATTCATCTGCTTTTTTGATGCCACTAATATCCCACATATAGCACTGTGGCAGAAGAAAAGCCCAGAGGAAAAAGGAAATCTGTTTCATTCGCTCCTCCAAAGCAGGATAACTGGTGTAAGAACTGGCATCGCCCAGCAGTGGGGAACTGCCTGCTTTCTCTCCAAATAGCAGGCCAGTAGGGCAGGACCAGGTGCTCCATCCTGGTTGTATATGGTCTGAAGAAATACAAAGAGGGATGGAATCTGGCTGACAATGCCAGGATATGAATTGCTAACATGGAAGGGTGACAGAAGCCATGCAGAAAACTGGAAGTCAGCAGTCCTGCCCCAAATATGCACTTCCATCTTGGCACAGGCATTCCATTAGGAAGGAAGGAGCTGGTCAAAATTAATGAGATGATCCCATGTGAATCTTACGCCATGATGATGCTGTCTAAACAAGGACATTGTTACCCTAAGTACTGTGGTGCTATCTGACCTTCTGGATGAGGTGACAGCAGGTTCAGGAGGTCTGAGGAAAGAGGCAAAGAACACCCAATCCCCAACTTGTGAGCATCTCATTGCACTGCAAAACTGAAATCTTACTTGCGGAAACTTTCCCTCTTGGTGGAGCTGCAGCACTGGGGCATTAGTACTCTTGCCCATTTTGGAGTGCTGGACCTCCTACCTTAACACAAAACTTCCTTGCCAAGGGGCCAGAGACTTAACCTTACACCAAACACACAACTCTGCCACCCTGTCTCACTAAGGAGAGGAAATGGATGATAAGGGAAAGGAGGCAATGATGCAACCTCCCACCAGACCTCCTCTCCTCCTTTCTATCGAGGAGCAGAGGACTTGCTGGTAGACCTGCATGTGACAGAGACATAGCAAGGCTAGAAGGAGGCACAAGACTTGTCTCACAGATATGATGATAAATCTCAGCACCTCCTAATCTTGCTGCAAACTGACTGTTTAGAAGAAAGATACTTCCATGGTGTTTGAGTCTCTCATTGCTGGCAGAGTGGGTGAGTCTCTATTCAGCCAATTTACAGGCAGCCCCTAAGCACTAAAGGAACAGGCCACTTTCTCCTTACACTGGGGCACCACAAGAAGCAGGGAGCCACCCAAAGACTGTTCCCCTGTCATCTCAATCACACATGCCAGAGAAAATGTTAAAAAAAGGAGGGGGAAAAAGTTTAGAATGCTGATACCCAGTCCTGAAAGGGACAGACTTATGAGGCTGGTACATGGCACATCTACCTTTGCTCACCAGGGCCACTACTCCTGTTTCACTGTCTTATCTGTCAGAAACATAACTCCAGGGCTGAACAGTCAAAGACTGATCCATAACTATTGCAGATAAGAGGGAACCTTTATGGAATTTCAAGACTTTTAAATGTCCAACAAGCAAAAAGCGAACACTTATTGCTTTGGGTGGAAGAGTATTTTTTCACAAGTGTGTCGTCCGTCTGTCCTCCGTGTCCCCCCCCCCCCCAAAAAAAAAACAAATGTACTTTTTCTGGAAAGATCGTGATCCTACAGCATCCTTAAATCAAAGATGTTTCTCAGTGATAATTATTGTGTCTAGAGAAGGCTTAACATGACCAAGCTTGTATATCAAGATAATTCTGAGCACATAAAATATCACCTTTTCATGTAGTTGACATTAATACCTGTCACAGTAGTGCTCTGGAGGTGAAGAGGACCACACCACTTTGAGGATCGGATTCAGATGGGGCTTTAGCAGAGTCGTCTCCACAGAGGATTAAATTTTAAATAAGTATGCCTAGGGGATGAAAGACCTGGCATATCAAACTCCTACCCTTGTACACGTTTTGATTTTACCTCCCAATAAAGCACATATAAACAATATGGAAAGGAGATTACCAGAGATTTTAGAGACTTTACAACACAGAGTGAAGGCCTCTAGGTACTGGAAGCATTGATGAGCAAGCAGAGGTGCTGCAGTGTTGTGTACATGCTAATAACAGTTTGGAACCTGGAGTCCGATAAGAAAAACACAAAATGATTTTGTGATAAAGTTAATTCCACCGAGTTTAACCGAAACAGCCCAAGAAAACCTGAGAGGAAGAGCAGCTGCGCCTGATCAAACAGAGCTTTAAGTATCAGATCAACAAAATAAAAGCCCATTGGCCCATAACAACTGAGGGAAGATGCTGTTTGCCAACCTGTTTGCAGAACTGGGATTTGCATACAAAATATCCCCTCACCTCTTCATGTACTTGTTTCATTTTTCACAGATAGTGTTCTACTTGTTCACATTTAAATTTTTTTTTTTCCCCCATCCACAATATGTTTGAGTCAGTCCAGCTCAGACTGCAATGAGAACTCCAGATTCCAAGATTCTTCTAATTATGATGTTCCCATCCTCAAAAACATAGTTAACAGAGTATATGCTGGGCCTTGTGAGAGTACAGATAGTAACAGTGGTAAAAGTCTCTTCAAGATGACAAAAAAAGCATTTTAGAACATTAACTCTTTATTATTCTTAATAATCATCCTTGCCACTGCTTCAATAATTTGGTCTGGCTTTTGACAGGCAGGACTTCATGCACAGCATTGTGATTTTTCAGCACTGTGCTTGTTCATCCAATTTTTCAGCTGGACTGAGACACTGGCAGGTCAGATGACTCTCCAAAACATGTATTGAGTCAGGCACATCGACAGAATTAGGAAGCAGGTTCCTTCTGCCTCTGAACACAGTCACACACAGATATCACTTGTCAGCAATCGCAGGCGCATAGGACATCTCGAATGGCTCACTACCACACAGCAGGAGCAGAGGAGAAAGTCCCGATGGAGAAGAATGGATGAGAAAGACAGACTTGCAAACCAAGTGACACAGAAAGAGTCACTAAACTACCTTTCCATGAACAGGGCATTTACCTTTTTAATTATACATGCCTTTTATCTTGGGCGCTGTACATCGTTTGCCAAGATTGTGCTTTAGGGAGTTTTTGCCTAAGCCCTTCTTTTCCAAACAAATGCTTCACTGCTTTTATTTTGCAAATGAAATGATACCATTAGTTCAGTGCTATTCAAGAGCTGGGCAATAACAAACAATGTGCAGCAGCAATGAAGAAAGAGGAAGGCAAGGAAAAGCAGAAAAAGGAAGGAAAGGCATTTTCTAAACAGGAAAGAAGTAGCTTGAAATCAAATTTTTAAGTGTAATGTGAGGAAAAGCTTCCATGGCAGGAAAAAGTAATGATCTGACTACCCATTTTTTAGGAAGAAATAAATAATAAAAGTGCTTTCATATATGAATAACACTTATATACTCCCACAGTAAGGGACCATGTTTGAAATTGCCACGATAAAGAGAAAAATAAGGGAATTCCAGAATTAAGGTTGCCTGAAAAGGCGTCATGAGGCCATTTTGTGCATGATGAGACAGTCCTTTAATCACAAAATTATTTGCCCACAGGTCTATCCTTGCTTAGTGCAAAGGATGGATGGGTCTCACTTTAAGTCTATTCTGTATTTTGTTTTCCCCTCCGCAAGTGATCCTGTTCCTCATTCGGGTCTTACTTCCCAAGCCCAGCTCTGAAAACAAATGCACTCCTGTTTTCCACGGGCACTTCCTGATTACTCCTCATTGGAGACCTGACTTCTTAAAGAACTATCAAAGCACTGATGTTTACAACAGCATTACTAGGGGAGGTCTGACTTGGCTCTGGTTTGGACATGAGAGAAATAAATGTCAAAATATAACTACTGATTCTGTGTGGCCATTTGAGGACATCTGGCTTTTCAGAGTAAAACGGCAACAGGTCGTACATCATATCTTTCAAAGTACAGAGGTCAACATCTAGGTGCTTTAACCATCAGACTGATCTGTCAGATCAACTTTCTTACCTAAAACTTGCAGTTTCGTTCATTAATTGCCTACAGTAGATTTTGTCTCATCTGTTTTGTGCCTGACTCTGTCTCATTGTGGAGCTCTAGAGGTGACGGAGAAGATGGGCATGTCTCGGGGTGAGATACAGCAGGTACTTTGTGACTGCCATCAGGAAATTGGCTTTACCAAAAAAAAAACCAGCAAAAGCTAAGCAAAGTGAAGCCCATCCCTGCCTGTCTGTCAAGTGCTTTCTGCAGGAAAGGGCTACCAACTTTTGCCTAGGCCCTCCACAGCCTGTCTTTACACTCATGTCCTGGAAGCCCGCTCAGGCACCTTTCCTGTGTTATCAGTGTTCTGGAGCTATGGCGTTAATTCTGAAAACAACATCTGAAAGTCCTGTAAGCACCTTGAGGCTCAAGCCCACTCTTAGTGTAATTCTGTGCATGAATCTCTCCCCAGGCGTTCTCCTACTGATGTCCTTAAGGCATCATTATATTCCTGAAATCAAAGCTACATGTGGGAGGAAAATATAGACACAAAGTTCATCAGAACTCCATATGTCAATAAAAGGTAAATAATTGCAGGAATAAGTCACTGCAAGATAAGTCCTTAATTATTTAGAGTTAAACAGCAGCAGCATTACAGATGCAAAGTTGTATTTTGCTAATTACTCATCCTGGGAACACTTAATAGCAAGCTGATATTCTGCACAAGAAGAGGCAGAAAAACATCGATCGAGATGTTTAAAAACATTTTAAAATAAATAGGAAATAATATTAAAAAGCATGAACAAAAAAAATCCAAAGAAAAAAGCTATCAAATTTTTTTTTAAGTTAATAGTAGTTTCAGCTATTTCAAATATCTCTGAGATGCTTCTGCTGATTTCTATCTGCAATTACATTTCCTTATTTTTTCACTGCTCCTATCTTACTGTCTGAAAACCCTGTACCAAGCACAGGAAAAATTAAAAGTACTTTAAAAGTACTTTAAAAAGTACTTTAAACCTTTCTCAGGAAGAAAATAAAATTAAAAGAGTAGGTTTTGTTTGATTAATAGCACACTCGTATTTAAGGAGGAAAAGGAAATACAACATAAAAAAGGAAATCAGCCTTGCATTTATGAAATCCTGGGACAGATTCTCAGCTGGTGCAAAGTAGCAGACCCTTCCTTGCTTAGGGGATGTGATTCCACTTTATATCAGCTGAGGATCTGATTTGAAAAGCTTTCCTCTTATAAATAAAACAACATATTCAGACCCACCCCAACTATGACATTAAGCACACCAGACTGAAACTGAATTGAAGTCTCCCATTTCAAGTAATTTTCAACCTCTTCTTTCTATATTTTATCTGATATCCTGTTTTGTGATGAGAAATGGCAGCAGAGGTGCAAACATTCATAGAATCATTTAGGTAGGAAAAGATCTTTGATGAACTTTACTAGATCTGCTTTACCTTCAAGGTCTGCTTACAGACTTTGATGGGTGGTTTATTACAGCAGAAAGTGCTTCTATAGGAACTGTTTTAAAATCTCTAGGGAACATCTACCCATCTTCTCCATGAACCAGCTTCACATATGCCTGAATAGACCAGCCAAGCATGCCTATGTGACAGGGACAGGAAGACACCTCAATGCTCACATTCAGATTGGCATTTCACCTTCATGCAGGTGTGTGCCAGGTTTTAAGGCAACATCCTACACTTTTAGCTCTTCATCTCTAAGTGCTACTCTAAGAATTGTCTTGGAAAGAATTGCGGGAATGCTCATCTGTGTCTGCTGGCCCTCTGCTGACAACTGTGGTAGCTGACTACTTAGGGGGTTAACACTTTCTCCATTGAAAACAGAAGATAAAATTACAGATTAAGCACAGCTGGACACAGCTAAGTCAGGTAGGGACATTGCTCCAGGGGAACTCATGTGTCTAAGCAGCTTAGGTGCCTTCTGAAAATCCCACACCTTTACATTTCATCCTCTTGCAATCAGTCACATGCTTTTCATGCAGGAAGAACAATCTCTGTCAATGGCTGTATCTAGGTAACACAATCTATGTTCATATTGTGAAAACAATCTTCAACTGCAATACTCATGTTTTGTAACGTGGGCTACTTTCTATTACAACTCTCTTTTTTATTTTAATTCTGAATATTTTGATCATGTTTGCTTTTTTACTAAATTTCAAGTTGAAACTACAGTTATGGTCAGATGTGTGAAAATCACACCTCACAGTTCCACAGACATTTATCCCTTCTGACTTTCAGATCAAATCCTCTTGCCTGGCAACTCTCAAGCAATTATTTCAGCCCAGTCCCATACTTGCACTCCCTCGGAAGCTCCTGCTATCTGTCAGCAGTATGTCCGCATCAATCCAGACTGACTCTGGAGTATGCAGGAGGCTATCTGGAGAAGCTCAAGAGTCAGAAAGGATAAGGCAGCCTGGTATCCTAAGACCAACCTAATGTTCATAGAACAGAAATGTCTGCTGAAGCGAGGTTGACCCTGTGGAAGAAATGCTTATAAAGAGTCAGGAACCTCCATGATTACATTTTCACATGCAGAGTTTCTGTCTGTGCCTGCATTTCAACCACTGTGTTGCAGCAGTCACACATTTCCTAACACCTCAGAGAAGTTCATCTGTAATGCTGTCACTTGTAACCAGTCCAATTATTTCTGCTCATTCAACAATAAAAAACCACTATCTCCTATAAATGGCCCTGACACAGAAATTGAACATCCTGGGATAGAGAAAACGCATCAAGTTAAGATCTTACTAAAGAGTCGTACACAAATGAGTAAGCGGGCAGAATGTGGCTCCTTGGTGTAGCGTAAATGGACTAGACACACATCTGATCCTGATCATCAAGGCTACCACCATGACAACTAACATGCAGTTATGCAACCAGTGTTTCTTCAGAACATATCAAGAAACAATATGGAGTCTACTTGACAGATGTGTGACACTACCATGTATCAAGGCAAGACTCTCAAAGACAATCTCTCTCCACCACCTTCTGCTCTCGGGCGAGTGCTGGGGCTGCCATCAATCAGGGCTTTAAAGTAGGATGTAACTGAATCAAAAATGCCATTGGGAGGTTTCTGAAAAATGAACCAAGTATGAACTCCACCACCATATGGCATTTATTAGATGAAGAAATGGTTCTGAACTGCAAAGCAGGCTTCCAAAAGCACACAGTTATTCATTGCAATCTTTGGAATTTCACAGCCACTTTGGGGCTGAGGGTGTCAAAACAATTTGCCAGGGAAGCCTGGATCCACCCGAGGAGACATTCAAAAAAAAAGGCGATAGCATCAGCAGAGGAGTTCAGTTACACAAAAGGAGAGGTGTGGCCAAACCAGAACTTTTCTGATTCGCATCAGGGCATTCCCAAAGCTCAGAGCTATCTGAAGAGGATGGTACAATCCTAGAGCCACCAGGAACACACAGTTCATTTTCACAACCTGCTTTGCTCGAACAGTAATGCCACAGGAAAACCCAAGAGTTGAGAAGAGAAGACGAGCTCACCAGAGTGCGTCCTGAGGTGTCCCGTGAGGGCGTCCCTCCGTCGGCAGGCATAGCTGCAGAAGGGACATTTGAATGGTTTCTCCCCAGAGTGCAACTTGATGTGCCTCAGCAGGTTCCCTTTCTGGGTAAAAGAAGCTCCACACTGGTTACAGTGGAAGGGGCGTTCACCTGGAAGGGAAATGGAAGGCAGAGAGCTGTTAAAAAGCATTGGAAGATGCATGAAGCCCATTATCCCTCTTCTTGTAACAGTGCCATCTTACATGGGTACAGTCCCCTCCACCACACAGGGCTTACTGAAGTCAGAGGTCATTTCTTTTGCAGAATGGGTAAAGCTTCCAATAACGATTTGACACTTTTACCTGGAGGTGATTAATGCAGCCTGATTTTCTTCAAGTCCTCCACCTCAGAGGTTTTATCCTTCGTAAAAGATGGGCTCTGCTCAAAATTTATATCCATAACTGTTGCTTTGTAGTATTTATCTCTATGGCTTTGCACTTATTTTTAGTATAGGTCCAATCCCTGTGAGTATTTAGGACTGATGATAACAATTGGACTTGGACAGGCATTGAGGTCTTTGCCTCAAATCAGATCTTTTGCTTACATTAGACTTTAATTGAAATCCTTTTTAAAGGCTGCTTTACATTACTAGAGTCGTATGAAGAGAATCTCTGCAACTGAGGATGAGACCCACGAGCTCTGGCAGTGGCAAACACTGAGAAAAATCTTACACCATTAAACTGTGAAATAAGCAAATTTATGCTAACAGAAACTCTACACATTACCCTCTCCCTTCACCCCATGCATTCACACACACACACACACACACCCAAAACTTATTCTGATGTTAAACCCTGATGTTAAAGCCCTGGACACTGAGGATTTGGCCCATAAAAACAAACACCCTTAAAAAAAAAATTATTTACAGGAAAAGTCCAGACAATCTCACACAGGTTTCGTGAAATATTATCAAAACCATACTTGGTGTCAACATTTGTTGGTGACACTCAGTCTGTCGCAGCATTCTTGGGCAGGCAGGCAGTTCTCATCATCTGCTCCTGTCCCACTGTGCAAATCAATAGGGCACAAGCATGTACTTGTGCTGGTCACTTGCCTAAGCGCTTTACCACAGCTGGGCTTTAGATGCTGAAATGTTTTCACCGAGTAGGGCTCCATTTCAACAAGGTCTTGAACATCAGATTTCAGATGTAACCAGCATTTTTGCAGCACATCACCTATTACAGAGCTTGGCGAAATTCTGGTGGGATTCGAGTTGAATTTGCCAGCCTGAAGCACAGATCTTGTAAAAAAACATGTTCTGGGATCTGTCACATCGCTCCAGAGCTTCAGGTGCTTTAAAATGATTACTCTCTTGCTGGACAGAATGAATGCTATGTTCTTATCAAAGTAGTTCATGTGTTTAGTGTAAAGTCCAAAGTAAGTCCATAGATCCAAATGGAAAGAAAGGGAGGAAAAGAGCTCATACCAACGTCCGCAAGCAATTCCTGGTTCAAGCAATTACTGCCAGCACTAAGGTCCTGCCAGGAGGGCAGCAGGAGGCAGGTGTGCCATATGTATGCCACACCTCTACAACTTCACGAGTGAGCTGGAAATCACTTCTGAAATCACTGCAAATGCATTGAAGAAGATCCTAAGGTTTCTATGATCTTGCCAAGAACATTATGGAGTAATGATAAAAAAAAAATAAATCAGGGCACACAGCTCTTCTTCAAAAACACTGAACACGAGCTCATTGGAATTGATAAAGAGTTTGTGGTTTCCCTTTCAAACTCCCACACTATACTTAAAGGATCTGATTAGCCATTATCTTCTTTTATATCATTTTAAAATGTCCATAACAGAGATATGTAAAGAGGCTGCAAGAGGAAAAAAAAAAATATATATTTTTTTTTCCCTTTTCCATTTTGCTTTCACTGTCTGAGAAAATAGGCAAAACTCCTTCCTTTGACATGTTTCTCAGCATTCAGGAATAAATGCTTCAGTTTCAGGATGACAACATTAAAGAAGGTAGTAAGTTTCTTACTGAGTCTAAAGTCCTTCCTTTCACTCCTGCTGTATTTAAAGTTATGCAGTTTGTGTGTGTTTTACCCACTACACCACCCACTTATCTTTGATATTTTGGAGGCCTCATACGAGCAGATACTATTCCTTGATAAACCGGCAGCTGAAGAGGTGCTGAAAGTCTTTGGTCAGGAATTGAAATAGTCACTGCACCACAGTTCAGTGGCAAAGATGACATGAAAACACTCGCCACAGTCACCAATAGCCTGCTCCTCTCTGGCAACAGCCAGAATCTGCTACAGTAGCACATTTTACCTTAAATGACCTTTGTATCTATTTAAAGCCAGCATGAATTCAGTTTTCCTACTGGCCTAATTCTGGGTAAATAGCTGCTTTGATCTGTTTGTCATATTCCTATCATGTCCTATCATTTGATTCCTGCTCCTTGTTTAAGCTCTACAGGCTTGGGGGATGTCTGTTTAATCTTAGTCACACTTCTGTGCTATTGATCTCCAGCTTTTTACATTACATTAGAGCTAATCTGAGAGGCTGTTACCGAATAGAAGGGTGCACAGGAAACATAAAGACTGAGTAATAAGATGGTTCTGCTGGTTTTCCAAGAACTCTGCTGTCTGACACCCGCTCCAGATCCTAGCAAGCCAGCCCTCTTTGTCACTTCAGTGTCTTGAGAAGACTGTTCTCCTGCTGTCTCTACCTAGTAGGTTTGTAAGCAGTTCCCCGTATTATTATTTCCTAATGACAAAGTAACAACCCCGACATCTTTGTTCACTTCCCTTACACTTCTGTGAAAATGGAAAGTTTTTATCCATAGGCTGAAATAACCCCACTTCAAACTAAACATCCACTCAGAAAAAAAAGTTTTTAAATACCTTTCTTTTCTGCATGATTGTCCACAACTGGGTTTAAAATGCTTTCCTATCTTTGGGGCTGATGGCAGCACAGATGTACCAGAAACTAGAGACCTATTAAATGGGTGCATACACGACTGTAAGAGGGGAACAACAACTATAAGCACAGTGCATTTTTCACCATTTTTAATTATCTATTTACTGTTTGACTCTCTATACTTACACTGATTTATTTTTTACTTTACTGATAAAATAAGAACTCTTTACAAGAAGAACATGTACTGAAATGTAACTAAGCAAGGATTTTGCTGTTCAGCACTAGAAACTATGTGACTGAAATGTAGCTGAAAAGTATTTTTAGTCTGCTTTAAGTATTAAACCTTTTCTCTATTTTAGAGCTAAACCAGGGCAGAAACCCCTCAAACTTTAGTAATTGAAAAAGACTTTCTGACTGGGGGTTGGAACAGCTAATCGAACAAAAAAGATGTTTCTTTTCAACTCCAGATTTAAGATCTAAAGCCAGACAAGACCAGGAATGCCTAAAAAGCCTCGTTCTCCAGCACAGGTAATTAAATTACCTAAAAGTTACTTCAGGAGCGGACAAGACAAGGTAACCCAGAGCTGCAAGGTATTACCATTCATGAAGGCTTAGTAAAAAGGGCCTTGTGTCAGGGAACAGTCTGGATAAAACCCCATGGGTTTGTTTATTTATTAATTTAATTTTCATTTTACACTCAAAGTATTAATTCAAAGGTACTATTTTAAATATTTACCTCTAAATTACAGTGAAACACTGCTGAAACTTCACAGCTCATTGTTTAACAATCAGCCATTATACCTATGTCTCCTCCAGGAAAAAGAGTAATGAAATATCAGTAATTCTCTTTAGCTACACTGGTATCTAGAGTACACAAGTTAACTTCTTGTGTAAACCAATACTGAGATGAAAGGTGAAGTGGGCCAATGATTACTAGCAAGACATGGTCTTGCTAATATTTTAAACATAGATTTAACGTATGGCAGCTGGCTGGAAGCTTCATAGAGCAAGCTATGAACGCTGTCTAGTTGATACAACCTGAAACCAGGTGAACAAACTGATTCAATTTCCTACTAACAGCTTTCATTTTTTATGTTATTTCAAAAAGCAAACCAGCTCCTTTTTCTGCTTAGTTGGAAGCTTCCCTGCACAACATCTCTCCTTTACTGCCTCAGCACCGAAGCGCTGCGCAGAAGTTTCGCTATGAGTTACCCTTCTTCGAATCTCACACCAGTGCAAAACACATTGATATTTGCTGTATCAAAACAGAAATTTGACTAAGAGTAAAGAGCCCGCAGACCTTGCAACCAAGGAGACTTGGATTTTCATAACCTTTGGCCTGCAACTTGTATCCTTCTGCAATCAGAGCAATTGACACAATAACGCACTAGTTCTCATTAGTGTTAGTGCTACAGCAGTGCTCCAGTCCCTTCCTGTCAATGTTTTAATTAGCTTTTTTTTTTTTTTTTTTTAAACAAAATGCTGGGTTTCTCTTCCCAGTAACAAGAATAGACAGGATAGAGTCCTTCTACAAATAAAGACACTGGACTAAATGTAGTCCAGTGGGACTAAATTTAACATCTGTCCTGACTAAAGGGATATCCAAGATCTTAGCCTTTCTTTGTTCAGCACATACTTTTGCTTTGCAAAGGATAAATTACATACTTTTCAAACAGGACTACTTTTTTTACTGTGCCCGTGCTGCCATCAGGAAGCATTTGCTCTTATTAATACTACTGATTTTCACCTTCTGTAGTAGGCTTTTTGTTAATATTCAGTTAAAATGAAATACTTCCCCCTATACATCAGATGCCACAGCTGCTCTGGTTCTGCTCTATCCCAGCAGCACAACTGAAATGTTGGCTGTGCTATCAACACAGTGACAGGCAACGAGTTGCAACCTGTCTTCACCCAAGCAAGACCCAGAGCAGCAGAATTTGCTCTATTTCTCTGTGTGTTATTCCAGAGACTGTCTACTCTGCCCACCTACCTACTGGTCTATCAGATACACTTAAGAAGCTTCACATCACTTGAAATCAGTGATTTTACTAGTGTTTTTTTTTTTGTTGGGAAAAACCTACTAGTGCAATTCATAATAAAATAGCCGTGACAAACCCCCCATGAAAAATTCCTGGGAAATCCTAGGTGATTTCCAAGTGTCCTCTGTACACAAATTTATGACCACATTCTTAAGAGGCAAAAATCTTTTAGTGAACCAGCAAAAATATCAGAAGCTACCAAGTACTGCAACTGACAGGCATCCTTACACAGAGAATGATTTTGAGGAAAATAAACAAATATTAAAAAAAATATCTAAGCTCCCCTTCCTTATGCTCAAGTAGAAGATGAGACTTTCTAAAAAGTTAGATTTAGGACGTTACGTAGAAAAAAACAGTTCTAGAAATTCAGCCCTACAATTTTTGATTAAGTGCCAAATTGATTCATACTGCAAGAGGTAGGAGCCTGCGCCAGGTTACAAATTACAAATGAAACCAAATAAAACCTTTCTAGTAGAAGAGTAAGACAGGCAGTCCAACAGAGTTAATTATAATGTGTTAATATGCTCATTTGTTTAAATTTTTCCTGGTTAGCTGCTTTAGGCATAAGTTTTTCATAGTGAACAGCATGATTGGGGTTTTCCTCA
This sequence comes from Chloroceryle amazona, assembly GCA_027560015.1. Taxonomy (NCBI): domain Eukaryota; kingdom Metazoa; phylum Chordata; class Aves; order Coraciiformes; family Cerylidae; genus Chloroceryle; species Chloroceryle amazona. The sequence goes on from JANHFX010001357.1 coordinate 50,365, forward strand.
TTTATTAATTATGTCCTAAAAACTCGAGCTCTGCAAGGAGGAGGGAATAAAAATTAAAAGGCAGAGTTCCAGTGTTGTACGTGTTCAATTATGACACTATGGATGCTACAGCCCAACTTGAGGATTTTCCTCATGGGCACATAATGTATCTCATTTCACTGACTCTATGAGACTAAAATGCACATGGAACACAAGCAAAGATCCAAGACCCTCCTTCAGCTAGCACCCCAAAAATAACCTATGAGCAGCCCAAAGGGACACTGAGGCAACACTGCTACCCTCACTGTCTGCTGCGTTGTGCCTGAGGACACAGCTGCACTCTGCCACTGTCCCACTGTGTCCACACAGAGAAAGCATTGAACCTCAGGGTGTTCTTAAAAGAATGAGGATGATCCCAACTCTCCCTTAGGTATAAAGCATTTTGAAATCCAGCAGTGGTCTAGGTAAAGGGCTGATCCTGATGGTGAAGGAAAAAAAAAGAGAAAATTCACAGCATACAAGAGAACAACGCTCAACGCTTTGGCTTCACAGATCAGAGAGGCAGCAGCACAGCCGTACCAGCAAATGATTTCTGCTTCACCAAAAATTTTCATTCAGGCCCACTAGCAGAAAGCCTAAAGAGGTGAGAAATCACTGGAGTTCCTTTTCATCACCTCAGACAAATTGGATTATTGACCTTATCTTCTTCTTCTCCTCTTCTTTCTACATCCCCAAGCACAAGCCCCTGGAGTATCCACTGGCAATATTATGTGACCAGTCATCTCCTGCAGTAACAAAAAAACTCTGATAAAGATGCTGCAACTCAGGACACGTGCTGTGGAATATGAAATTTGGACCAAAAGAAGATAGTATGGGAAAGCAGGAAAATAAATCAAACCTGACACATGCTATTTTTCTGACATGAGGATGTGGCATGCGAGTGAAGGGGTCAGGAGGTTTACTTCGCTCACTAAAGCAGGGAGTGCATCACGCTTAATTCCCACATTGAGCATTTTATTTATTTTCTGTCAGCAATGACAAATAAATAGAAAGGCCCTCTCCTGATGCCCACGCAGATTACAAAAATGCTTCACTGGAATGTTCGGTGCCATTGGCTCCACAGCGGATGTGCTGTGGGCCAGAGCATCGCTCGCACCACATGCACAAAGCAGCGCCTGTGTGGGTCAAAGGATGAATGGGAAATCCCCACCTTGGTTTATGCTCTACAGTTGCCCCTTCCAACCCTCTGGAAGGGGGACTGCAGGCATCAGGAAGCTACAGCACATGAGAGATGGGACACTGAGCTCGTCTACAGCACAGATTATTTTCCCTGCCTCTGTTATCTGTGACTGAACTACCCCCTCACGCAGCCAGGAAGACAACTGCTCCTCAGGAACAGATGAGTAACGGCTGGTGAAAACTCTGCCCCTTTCTGTGCCTAACATAGCCAGACAAACGACACAGCTTCTCACAAGGCCTAGGTCCTTGATGGAAGGAAAGACACACTCTTCCCAGCATCCATGTAAATTACAGCCTCTACTATGGACCACAGCATTTTGTGTGATTTACACAGAATGCTCACAGATTTTTTGGGAAGTCAAAAGGACCTTAGCTTTTGCCAATGCAAACAACTGGCCAGACCGTGCTTTGGCTGTGTACAGATAAAGAAGAGAGGAAGGAGGGATTCAGCTCCGGAAACATACTTAAATTGGCTTTGAGAGGTAAGGGTTTACATACCAGTTGCATTAGCTGATAAAGAATATCATCCGTTTCCACTCACTAGGGACAACCAACCTCCCTTCCCTCCACCATTCTCCCTTGGGCTGCAAAACCAGACTACCCACAGGTCAGGGCTCATTCCAGAGCTGGGGCCAGCCCATCGTGCCCGGCTGCTGAGGAAGTGGCAATGGATTTTAAAATACTGCACTTGAAAAGACAGATACCAGTATGTTAAAAATACTCCTTAAAATCAAGGATGTGGAAATCCAAGCAAAATTCTCCTGCTGTTGCGGACAGTGAAGTAATAGCATGTATTAAAAGACAAACAAACAAAGGGCTGGGAGAGAAAAAACAACAAAAAACCCCAAACAAAACAAAAAACGACAAACAAAACAAAACCCTGCAAAATTTGCCAACTGATTCACCGAGAGTAGAGCACCAAGCTGCACATTAAAAGGAATTCCATTTCTATATGCTTGAAATCCTCTGTATAGAGCAATACATCAGCTCCTCTGCTCAGATGGGAAGAGAGTCAGAGTTCTACAAGGAACCAGCAGCAGCCCGAAGGAAAAAGCTACCAGTTATGCAATTCCTACCCCTTCACCTGCATACGGCCATCGTGCCTGCACGCAGATGAGATTTCATTCTGCTCACTTAGAATATGCATGTCGCCTTCAACATGAAAAAGGCAGCTTGGTCGCATTTAAGAGATGCACTGGCTACTTGGTATCTCAAAAAATATGCAGACTGTTTAATTAAGTACCTAAATCTAAATTTAGTCAGTCTAATTTAGCTGCTCAAGTTCAAATATGTGGACTCTGATGCACCTACAACGCATATGCTCAGATACATGCAAGTGCCAGTGGAAACTTCTAAGGAGGTTGAAAGCTGGGGACTCAGTCTGTTATATTCTCTATTCTAGTAATATTCTTAGTAATAGCATGTCAAATTGTTCAACGAGACTTTGGTTCTCCAGCTAATGCTCTTCCCCCATCACAGACGCTGTCTAAAATCATGACTGCATCATAAACAATACTGCAATGCTTTACAATATACATTTATGTTAAGTTATTATCAATACAAGTTATCTACAGGGCATTAACTATGTAATACATATTTATTATTCCTCTGTACAGAAATTCCATTGATTTCTTCCCCATTGAGAGCACACTACCTGACTGAGAACCACCAAATTTGCAAAGGGATTACACAAAGTCTTTCTTACTCTATCTTAAAACCTCACTTTTTATATCTTAACAGATATCTCACAGTCCGTGGGAGTCTCTGGCCCCAGTAAATAATAGCAGATAAAACCCAAAATCTCTTTCATTTGGTCAAAAAAATCTGAGGAACGAACACCCACTGAGGCTCCAACACAGAAACCTGTGTTTAACCTTAATAAAATTTAAGTGAGTATCTTAAGCTAAGCACATATTGTAGCACTTCAGGTGACTTACATGTGCTTACATCTCATAAAAACTAAGCACAAGCTTAAGTGCTTTTTTAAATCAAAGGCTCTGCCAAGTAGGCCTGAAAGCACTGTCTTCCAGCACCATCTGTATCTTTATCGTGTTGGAAGGAACTGGCACTCCCACCTGAGAAGCAGCAGAGCTGAAGGAGTACCAGCCTCTTGGGAACCCCAGTTTGTCGTATAAGCCAAAACTCCATTTTGAACTCAAGGCCTCTTCTTCCAGGCCCCAGAGACCCACTCGATCAGCATATCACAGAAGTGTTGTCTGCCTCTTGAATTCTCAAATCCATAACCCTAGTAAGCTGGTTTGGTCTCCAAACACTAGTAGAACTAGTTGCAATAGAAATAAATTATAGGAAAGCGCAAACTTTGAGAGGTTGCACAAAAATGGTATCTGAATGGTGAGGGGGAGCCAATCACTCGTCCACAAGAGTTCAGGTGAGGTATTCCTGATAGAGCTGTCATCCAATGAGCAGCAAGCCCACCCTGGCCTCAGTATCCCTAGGTAATGAGTGTCCCCTGCGGGGTTTGCTGGACCACCAGCACTGTGCTCAGCCTCCTGCAGAGGAGGTGTGATATCCCCAGGAAACTGCTGGCCTCATCCACCAGTGAGCACCTCTAAGGGAAGACCATGCAAGATTCACCTTAAAGATCAAAAACCTTGCACATGCACACACAGATGTCCAAATACGCACACACACCCCCACCCAAGACAGAGAATGGCTTTCACCATCTTGCTCTGGTCAAGAACAGTAAAAAAAGACAATTTCCAGACTTCTGTGCTGTTTTTAAGAGCCAAAGGCTGGAAATCAATGTCTAGAAAGCACTCTGCTTGACAGAAACAGCATCACCAGAATTTGGGAATCAGGAAGAGAACCAAAGCAATAAAGCCCATCTTTTCCCTCCCCAGACTCCTGCTACCCCATCAATGAAAAGGGAAGAGAGAAAAGTGGTCAGGTAATATCAACATCAGACGCCACAGGCAGTCATCAGATTTTCTTTCAGCTGCTTACCAGTGTGGCTCCTTTTATGTACCATTAGCACATTGGGCCCAATGCAAACCATGCCACAGACGTCACATTTCAGTTTACCATTCGGAAGCCGGATTCCTCCCTCGCTCGATAGCTCCTGGATCTTTCTGTTATCCGTCATCTCGTTACTCTCAGTGAGGGGCTCTTCCAGGCTGCTTCCTTCATCATGAGCCCTGATCTCATCTTCCTGACTCAGGGGCTTCCTGTCACATTCCTCATCACTTTGCATTTCTAGCTTTACTGAATTTGCTGAAATAAATAAAAATAAATAAATAAAATTAAAATTTGTATTTTCTAAGTTCCCAGTTCCTAATATCATGATAATTTTCTACTGTTATGAATATTAAAGCAAAGCCTTGAAGCTCAAACCAACATGAGGGCTTCATGGTGGTGATGGCACCTAAAGTTACAACTGCGTATTTCTTCAAACCCTTGTTTGCTTCTTTTTTAAATTCCTAATTTCTTTCCCTGTCTTACAGCTTAGAAACTAAGGCATAGTGTGATCCAGAGACCTACCAAAAGTTGCAGAGATGCAGGTTTAAGAACTGAACCTCCTGTTTCTCATCTCAAAACACATGAGCTCCCTTCCTTTCAAGGAGCCCTGGTCAGTGGAGCACAGCTGCTGCTTCCAGATTTCTCCTGCCTAGTGCACCAAGACACGGGCTTCCAAAGTCAGGGCATGGCCCCAGCATAGCTCATGGAAACAAGCACTGCCTCATTTCAGAGATCCTCAGCTCACAAGGTAAACTTCCTCTAATTATCAAGAGCATATGGGACCAGCAAATCTTTAAAGAAAATGAATGCATCGGGCTTTTTCACACAGGGGTGTCAGTGTGGGGCTGTTTCCATCACTAGACACTCCACAGTTGGTTGAAGCTGCCGGAAGGTCTGTCCCAGAGTCACGCTCTCCATCCACACTGTCAGCCAGAAGGCAGCCCCACGTGTCTGCTTCCCTAAGCCTTGATCCTGCTGAGGGGTTTAGAAAGGAGGTGATTCAGCCTTCATATCTAAGCAGTCTTTGACCCCTGTACTAAGGCCATCAGCATGAGTGCTGGTGACAGCAGTGGACCCAGAGTGCAAATGCATGGCCTGGGCCTGGCCAGCATCTCCAAACCCTGGCCAGGTGTGCTCCGGAGCAGCTGCCCAAGGATCCCTGTCCAGAAACCCAATGATAAATTTAGGAGTAAATGTGTCTCAGATCACTGTGAGGCATCTTTTCAAAACACTGGCCTGGAAATGTCAGGAAAACCCACCCTACTACTTAAGACTTCCTCCTTCATCCTCCTTTCTCCTCCTTCCCCAGACTTTACGGTTAAAGAACATACAAGGTTCAGAGACTAATGTTGATGTTTCAACTCTAAATCACTGCTGTTACTCCTTGGCAAAGCATAATGAACAGGGTAAAGGCACCAGAGATTGAACAACTGTAAGATGTTGCTTTTTAATCATAAAATTGTTGAAACACATCTTCCACTATTCATCAAGGCACTAATGGAAGCTAAGGAACGAAAGTACTATTACAGCAAAGCACACCCAGAGCAAGGACACAGACAGATGAGATCCTAGCATAGCAGACTCGTGTCAGCACAGGTACTGGCATCAAAACAGTCTGGAGCTACGAAATATTTAGAGTACTTCGTTTATAGAAAGGAATTGCTATTTTTATTGCCACAGAGATGCATTTATTGTTTAAAAAGAAGAAACAATGGCACAGACTGAGAGCTGAACTGTGACCTGGCCCCACCCAGCGCACAGGCACAGGACAACTGTCCCCCCCTACCTGCACCCAGCGCAGTCCCTTGGGGACGGCTCCCTACTCCACAGTGCTTACCCTGGTACCAACAGCACACACAGAGAGATAGATGGATGAAAGCTGGCTGTGAAAAGACACCTTAAACTTTATGTAATTGCAAATCACCCACCAAGGATAAGATAAAGAGTTGTCTTAATAGCTTCTTCTGCCAGACCACCAGCATCTCAACACAGGGAGGAATAAACATAGGTCAAGAGGCAGCTGTTTGCATGACAAGCATAAGGGGGCCTGTCCCACCACGTCAGCAGAAAAGCAATAGGAAGCCACTTATGCAGGGCCCAATGTATGACCAGCCTCATGACCAGGAGGACACACCCTGAGTGGAGGGACTGGAGCAGCAGGAGCTCTGACAGCTCCACAGGCTGTCGGGGAGAAAGCTTAGGTTCTAGTCCCACCTCCCTGTGGAAAACACATATTGGTGATTTATGGACAGCCCACTTTCAGAGCTAACAAATGGTAGTTGCCTCTAATAATAGCAGCCTTTCGGGGTATTCAGCAAGTCTGAGAACAAAGCCTGAATAAACAGTCTGCTGTCCTCAGGAGCCGGATTTAATACACTTGGCCACAAAAGTAGGTAGAGTAGAGCCAGAAACAGTGTCCTGCGCTCCTCACCTAAAATCCCGGGTTGCTACCACAAGCTTGCATGCCTTCCACACACAGTAACGCACAAAATAATCCCCAAACCTCCTTCCAATTGTTGATATTTATACATACTCACAAGAGAGATAGAAAGCCTTCTCTCTTACATGTCTCTTACATATATACCTCTTTATCTCTATTTCTCTGATACAGAATAATAAACACTTGAGTATAATAAGTGCTAAGCACCATGAGCTCCCATTCAAATCTGGGGACCTCTGCCTGCTCAGCACGTACAAAATCCTGGCTGCAAGAGTTTACAAATTTGGAGATCACTTACTTTACCTTGCCCTAGTGCTTCCTTCTGCCTAATGGCAGCTTTCATCCAACACGTTAAACAACTAGCCCAACAAAACGGGGCAAGCTGTTTGCTCCAAACACGCAGCACTCCACGGCTCCCGCAAGCATCGCTCACAGAGCCCAAGTCATTCATGTCGCATCTTTTGCAAAGTGCCAGCTATTCTGCAGTTGTGCAGGCTGCGAACTCTCCTTCCTTCTCTCACCTTCGCGCGCACGCAGAGCGCCATCGTTGCCATTTTTGGGAAGGCCTCCGCTAGTTCTCGTTGCTGTGGCAAGGCTTCCTTCAGCTGGGACTAGTTGCAGGTCTCCAAGGAGGGGTGCACTGGTGCAGCAGGGATCTCCTCAGCGCGTTGCGAGGGTTTTGCTAATCAGGTCATCTCCCCTGCCTTACATCATACTGATGTGTACCTTAGGCTCATGTAGTAGCCTGCATATAAACAGGCACTTAAACTGCATGCAGTTTGCCTTCTTTATTCTCAGCCAGCCTTTGAAACTACAATAATTTTATGGCACTGCCTCTGTTTTCACCTACATCCACAAACTCAGAGACAATAATGAATTCTGATGCAAGGAAAAAAAATATTCGAGGGGTGCTCATGGCTATCCTGCATTGTATAGAAGTCTCCACGTCCATTTTCACTCTGGGTTCCCTTGCCTTTCTTGCTCACATGCTTGCTAAAAGCAGGGGGCTCACTCTCTCGTGCCTTGGCAAAGCAAAGAGTAAGTAAATGGGCAGGGAGGGAATCATCAAAGTTTTTAGCACTTTCCCTAATAATCACAGCAAAAGAGACAGCAGGAATAAACTGCAATCCAGTTCACTGCAAAGCATTAACTTGAAGTCAAAACATTTCCCTCCAGTGAATACAAGTTCCTTCCACTTTTTCCTAGTCCAGCACAATGCCTCTTGGGGGGGTGGAGGGGAAGTAGTCAAGCAGCCACAAAAGCTTCTACCTACAAACACAAAGCTAGTGGCACATATTCACCAGTCCACATAGCAATGTTTGTTTCTTTTTTTTTCCCCCCCTCCAGAGCACCAACCAGCTGATCCTGAATCACACTTTATCCTGAGGGGCCAAATTGAATACAATTATTGTTAATGTCTCATAAGCATCAATTAAGCTGCAATTCCCTGTTAATCAGCGTTTTGGCAAGTTTTCAGCACCAAAATACTTCCTTCACCCACAAATTAATGTAGCTACAAACCAAAAGTTGGAAGATCCACCTAAGAAAAATATTCCCAGTATTTCATCCTTATCAGGGAAATGTGCTTCCCCCAAAAGTAGAGATCAGGTAGGAGGGGCAGGAACCACCTCCTGTCTTGCTGAGAGATTTGATCTGGGTGGGATAAATTCAGACACTGGGCATCTTTTTCTTAAGCAAGCAAGCTCGAGCACAATTCCCACTTCAGAACAACAAAAAAAATATCCTTCCTTCCAACACAACAGGGAGCAAGCAGCAGGACTGTGCCCCTCTGTTTCCTCCACTGTCTGCTGTCCAAGGTCATTGCTTATTTTATCTGTGGCCCTGGAAAACCAGGCTGGCCACGGTCACCATGGGTTTGTGGTCTCCAGCTAGAGGTTAGCCCTTCCTGGCAGCAGCCACATGCCACCAGCCTCTTCCTGCTGCCCCTGGCGCGGCACAAAAAGTAAACCTGACCCCTCCAGCCCTCCTGCGCTTTTTCTCCCATCCCTCTCACCATCCGGAAACAGAGCTTTGGCCCAGCTTCACATACTCATCCTTGAGGAGGCAAAATTCAAATCCACCACCCCCGAAGAGCCTTGTGGTGGCTCCGTGGGCGAAGACAGCGAAGGTCGTTTGCAATTAATGCAGACACAATGTGTTCTCTAACCAAACGTGTCTAATAACAGGGCGCAAGTGGTGCATTAGGTCTCTTCAGGTCTGCCACAGATTCCCTGCCCAGAACACACTATCATGCAATATTCAAAGCCTGGAATACGTGTCCGACTCTTGCCTTGGAATGCAAAGAAATTAAGAAATTGTTACTTCCCTCGGGAAAATGAGACTGAGCTCTGACTGACTCAGCACAGTAACAGGCAGCTACAGCACAACCTTCTGCTATCATCTCGCCAATGGTCAGTGCCTCCATCTATTTTAATCACAAACTTCTCCTAGGCAGTGGATTAATGACATTGGTAATTGCCAGCTAAAGACAAGTGGAAAATGACACAGCTTCTCACATGTTTTGAACCTGGGTACTCAGTTCTTACACATTGTAAGACTCAGACTGGAGTATTTCTATCCCACTAAATGCCCTGTTTCTGTACCATTAAAAGCACTCTGTGCTTGTGAACGGAATACAGTTCATTTTAAGAGCTAGGATGGCAAACCAAGAATTGGTTTGTAAAATCAAAACTGAGGAAGTGGAGGAGGAAGAACTCTTCCATCCTGACAGATTTGGAAAATTGTTTCCAGGTTTTGGCATTCCTTACTTCCAAACAGCCCTGACTCTTGTTTAGTCTAACAGCACTCTGGTAGCAAAAAGGGTCCTTAAAGAGGGTGTTTACACCACTCCAGAAGTGTAGTGAGTCTTTAATGCATGTTTAAACATACTTTTCCTCCTGCAATAGGCTAAAGAGGTCTTAATGAAAAGAAAGCTTCATCTTTTTTTTTTTCTTCTTGCTGGTAGTATTTAGCTCTTAATTAATGAGGTTTTTCAAGTCCATTTTGGCTTAACTGTGAGCTATTAAATGGGTAAACAAGGGTGCACCAACAAATCTTCCCTTTTAAAAAGGTGCAGGTACCAAGGGTGATAATGCCAGCGGAGCAGCGGCAGAACCAGGCAAGGAATCCACTTTGTTTTCTCCTCACAGCCACGAAGCACTTGGCAAACAGGTTGACTTTAAAAAGCAAATTAGCTGGAAATAATATTTTGTTCCCCTTCTTCTCGTGCTGAGCTGGTGCAAAGCGAGTATCGGTCCAAAGCTGCATAGATGGAATGCCAAGGAATAAGGAGAGTCAGGTCTGCTCAAGGCACTAGCAGCGCATCTGCTTCTGCAGGGTTGATAACCAGGATCTACAGGAGAAAGCAAGGTGTCTTTTAAATGCCACCTGTGGGCCACACTTCCCTAACATCACCACATTGGAAAATGGTTCAGTTGGGGGTTAGAAAAGTGTACTTCAGAGGAGCCACTTCTGCTTTCATAGCAGTTTGAGGCTTTCTGGAGGCTCAGAGAGAAGTGAAGCTGTACCTGGATGGAACGAATGAGGGTGAATGTCACCTGCAAAGAAAAGGGAATTACCCAACTCCTTTCTTGAGTCAAGCAACAAAAGCCTAAGCAGGGTCTCTTACGTTACATGTGGACATCACCAGTGCTGGGTGTCAAATTTGTTTATCACAAGCTGCCAAAGATTTAGCTTTTGGCCACTGAGTGAGTGGGAATCTTAGATGGTGAGACCATGTTGTCATGGTGACCTCAGCAGAATTATGCCCATTCGCAACAGTTAAATCAAACCAAGTATTTCATAGTTAATGAAAAGGAGGGAAAGGAAAGATGTAGAAGCTTTGCGGCAAGTAATTTTCTGCAAGCTACAAACAGGATTCTTCAAGCTGACATGGAGGTGGTTAATACACCAGAAATTCAGTGAGAAATGATCAGCTTATTTAGGCATCCTTAGAAATTTTTAGTTTTCACAATGAAGAATCTCAGTTGAAGCCTGCTACCTCTGAAGTCAATTTAAACTCTCCTTAAATGCAACAGGATACTTTATTTCATATCTTCTGGAGGTGGTGTGCGCAGTAAGTGTAGACTAACAGGTCTGTTACACCCAAGTTTGGTTTAAATTAGGATGTGGTTGCATAGCTGAGCCAAGCTTCAGTCAGGTTTTAGCTGACACAAACCGCAGTTGCCATCCTCTCACTCCCAATCCCTTCCATCTTTTATAGTGGCACCAGTGCTCATGGAACTCTGTGGTAAACCAATCTGGTTAAAAACTAACCTTCTGGGGGGGAGGTGCGGAATATCGACCTTTTCCAGCTGGATCAGGCCCCTGACCAGGTGTACTGGGCCAGCACAAAGAACCAGCTTTGACTGATGTGGAGCAGCACCCTGGATGCTGCTGCATGATTTCAGTAGCAATGGTTTTAAAATACTAGGCGTCTTCTCCCAACCCACCCGTCCACAGCCAGACAAAAGGAATGAAGACGGCAGCAGCAAAACCTGTGGAACAACTTTTATGCTCAGATGGCTACACAAGCTTATACAAATATTAAACTGAAAAGACCACAGTTACAGTTGGAAGGGCTCCCACCAAGTGCAGCATTAAGACCTGAAATTTCTGTCACAGAACCAAATTCTGATGGTTTTAATGACTTCTGAATCGCATTCAGTGAGAACCCTCCTGGAGTCCAAAGCCTCAGACATTAAGTAAGGAGTACCTTGGTCTAAAGTAAGGATGGCAGTTCAGATGCCCAGCCTTTAGGCATGGCTGTTCCCTCACCTCAAGTCACCCATGCTGCATACTTCCATCCTGCACGAGTAAGAATTCAACTTGAATATATATTGAATATAATATACTGGACTAGGTGATCTTTTGAGGTCCCTTCCAATCCCTAACATTCTGTGGTTCTGTGATACACGACTGCTTAGTGTTGCAAGATTCTTCTCCAGAAAGACCTCGGGCCAAATTTCAACTGCAAACACATCTATGCAACTTGTTCTTACACAATTGAGAGTCATGTATTCATATCCCAGGGTAGGAAAAATACTTCTGATGACCCATCCTCCCCCTCCTTTTTTGCCTATACTTGCAAAGTCATTACAGTTCAACAGGTAGTGTTCTTAACAGAGCACAAGGTTTCTGCTGACTCCCTACAGGTGCAGGGGAACACTTCCTCACCCCCACATTCCCCTATCCCTTTACAACTTCAGAACCTGGCCCCTGCAAAAGGCAAGTAGAACTCAGAAGTACTCGGCTCCCAGCTGCTGGCCCCTCTACTGATACTCAAGCTGAGCAAGTGATTAGGCTTGGATCTATGGATTTTTCCCTAAGGTCAAATTAGGAGCCATTATTCATTCTGCTGCTTTTTGGACTGTTTTGATGGGGTGAGAAGGAAAAGGATTTTTTTCTTTCCTCTCCTCTTCCTGTTGCATGAAACGTGCTTTTTTGGGCAAATGTCACCAAGGAAACTTCCTGTCTTTATGCAACACCTGATCAACCCTTGTGCTGCCCTGCTCCTTCTTGTCCCACACCGTAATCGGCAAGACCTTTTGCCTTTGTCTTAATGACTTTACGTGCGTTACAGATGGGCAGGTGGTGCTGGAGGGGTTGTGGTGCATATCAGTTCTCCAGGGCCCCTTTTTCTTGCAAACTTTTATTTCACAGTTACTGCGAAGTGCAGGAGAAAGGGCTCTGTGATGTGGGTGGTCTTTCACAGCCCCTTCCCTTGCCCATCTAAAGCAAGTCTCTTACTGTCTGCAATATGCACATTAAATACCTTGTCTTCTCTCCTACCACAGCTTGTTTTTTACTTCAGTAGAGTTATTTCTGATGCATGCTAAAAAGCAGAGAGGGGAGGAAAAAATATATTCAAGCTCAGTCCTGTAGTGAAACACTCTGTCTCTCAAAACACTAAACTGTGAACACCCTTTTATTTTTAAGACCGCTTCAAATTCTAATAAGGAAGCAGAAAAAAAACCCACCATATATTCATTGAACAATGACACAACATTCACCTCCAAGTGGATTTTTTTAAGAGGTTGCTGGAACTCTATATGGTACCCAAAACTAGGAGTTTGTAATGGAAAATGCTGACAGACTACATCTATATATGGATCATCCCTTATAAACAAAAATAAAGTGATTTATAACAGCCATTTGAAGTGACCAAAACCTCATTGCTCACTCATTGTCATCTCTGCTTCTTAAAAAGTACATGACATCCTAAAATGCTTTCCAATATACGCACGGAGTAATAATTATAACAGTAATGATTATTTCATTTTTAAGGAACCTTCCATTAGGGATCTGCACTATATTTCAAAATACACCTGAAAAAGTGGTTTGAAGCCAATAAAATAACTCCTCTGGGTCAGGACCAGGTACTTGGCTTCATTTTCTGGCATTTTTACCACTAGAAACATTATTTAAAATAACTGAAAGGCTTTCATTACAAAGTTACACCTTTGGATCATTCACTGTTTTCAGGAAAAGATGTATTTACTTTTAATTATACAGACTCTATATTATCTTCACACAACCTGATCAATCCACGTCCTCCTGCTCTAAAGGAGGCATCTCCCCCGACTCATCAACCCATGGACAAATTATAGGATAAGCACCTGCAACAAAAATATTTTCTGTCTTTGTCATGATATTGTAAAAAGGAGATTAACAATAAAACCAACTTCATTTATTTATTTGACTCAAAGCCTTGTCTGCACCTTAGGAGGCAGATTGCTGATACAAAGCAATGGGCAGATCCCCAGGTACAGGACAATTTGCAGCCCTGGACCACTACAAACCACAAACGTAGGGACTTCTCACCATGCACTTCACAGTCATGGCTGTGTTGGACTCCACTGTGATTGAAAGAAAAAAGGGAAAGCTCTTTTACCTAACCACAATACTGCATGAAGTTGAAGGAAAACTCTTTAAAGCCAATGTCTTTGTAAATGCTGAGATCTGTCAGCACAGTGCTGCTCAGGGATACAGATTTTCATTTGAGACAGGAGGAAAAAAAAATTAATTACTAATTTCAGATGGCCAACGAGGACCAGGATTTGGGGATCAGGGATCTAGAGAGACCTTCTCACAGTTCAGAGACCCCAGCAGTATTAAATTCAGCACATTAAGGCAGGACTTAGAGCACAAAACTTCACCTAGATCTGAAGATGCACATGAAAGGGCTAGTCTGAGAACGAGACGCCGATGGTGTGTTCTAAGGATGGCAGAATCTTTTTAGTCCTTTCACTTTTCCAAATTTAAGGACAGAACAGTTTATAATAACTATCCATTTGCAGAAGTCACTTCAACAATCTAAATCTGATTAAACCCCAAATTTAATATACTAAAATTGGGGGGGAGAGTATCTTTGCAGACTCCTTCCCACAACTTAAAACACACCAGCTATTAAAACAGCAAGATATTTAAATGACTATTCATTCTGATTTTTTTTTTTAAAGCAGAGCTAGGCTTTCACCTGTATCATTATTATGTAGGCAGTGACAGATGGCAATAGAAAAATATAAAATAACTCTTAGAGTATTAACTTTTTTTCAGTACCGTATGTGTCAGATTCTTTAGCATAAATAAATGGCATTACACAGTCTCATTAAATCTATACATCTGTGTAGTAACTTGCAATTTACGGATATTTTCTGACACAATGTTCAAACCAACAGGTTTAGCTCACATGTTTCTTTTCTCACCATGCCATCTCCAAGTCACCAGAAAAGCAAACAAAAGCAAAACCCTACAGTAAATATTCCTGAAGAATTCCGTGAGAAAATTTGCTATTCATCATCTACAGGTATTTAAGGGAAAAGAGAAGGGAAAAGGTGTGGTGGGATCGTGGAAGAAAGGGGCTGCAGGGAGTTGGCAAGTAAAAGAGCTAATTAGGTACCTAAAATTTTACATATATGACAAGTAAGGAATGTTTCTTCCAGTTAGGTTAAAACAATAAGAATGGGCACACGCACAGACACATATTTTCTCCTATGAACCACTCAAACACCAAAAGCACACACCACATTTTCACCACAGCACCCACGAACACTGAGAATATCCCCTCATCAACTGCTCAAATGAGAAAGGACTAGGGGCTGCAGGACTGAAAACCAAGCTGAAGCACTTCAGACTGCCAAGGATGTCATATGATATCCATCGTCAAACAAGCTGAAAGATGCTCCAAGTGGCTTTAAGCACCACTCAGTATTATTCCAGAAGAGTCAAGAAGATGGAGACAGAACAGATTCATAGACTGAAACATCTGGTATTTCCTAAGGAGATGCCTGCTCCCAAACGTGTCCCCTAAACTCATCTCCCCCATGGAAACCGTGTGTTTAGCTGCCATGTCCAGCCATGCACACAGCCTCTCCGATGGACAGCAGAATGATTGCATTTGTTTGTCCTGGGTGAGCTGTAAAACAGCATGTGTCCTTTGTTTTCTTAAGGGGCTGAGGCTGGGCAGCATCACGGAAGGCACTTTTTTGCCTTGTTCTAACTTCTGCAGCCCAGGGAGAGTGTGGACACTGCTCCTCCTGAGACACAGGGTCCCGAGGAAGGCAGGATAGGAGGGCAGGTCTGGCTCGTACACTTTTATGTACAAACCTACTCCAGGGAGCACTCCCAGGCTCACCTTCATTTGTCCTTGAGTAGGAGCAGGGCAACTGCAGGGACCTTATAGCTGCTACAGTCTGTCCCAGCTAAGAGTCTCTTTTTGGGCAAGAAATTGTCTTTGGAAGCCCTCCCTTATAGAAAACCACCTGCTGCTCCAGGCTGGTGGAAGGGGATGTGGAACCACTCACTGCTACTAAACATTAATTGAAGACATTAACAAAAGAAAAAAAATCTGTAAACACAGCCCAGTTCAAGAGCAAGTATCTCCTTCGAGGAGTACAGCAGCCCTGCAACTACACTCTGACCACTGTGTTACAAAAGGTACCTCCTTCTTCAACTACTGCGATAGCATCTCTGGAGACGTTCTCCAAAGAGCTCCAGTGGCTCTGGATTGCTGTTAATACCTCTGGACTGAATGCTGTTAATACCTCCAAAATAGCACAGAGTCTCGAGAAACACTCTTGCCCGAACATCAAGTCACATCTCACTGACAAACTCAAACCGCACGTACATGACACATTCCCATGGAAGCTTAAATCTGGCATTAGCTACAACTTCTGCACGTCACCCTTTTGTCTCTTTGGGTAAAGGATCTGTTGGGAGCTATTTACGTACTGGCTCTTTTCCTCTAGGAGGAGCTGGTATCTCTGCCTAAAATTAAGATTGCTTGACACTTCCCACGATGAGGCCCTGTTTTTTACTTGCTTATTGCTTTGCCAAAAACAGTTTAGGCTGAAATTTATAGGCAATATTTTTATTTTTTTTTCGTGAAGCTGCAAATCGAAACCTTCAGCTGGTCAGAGAAACCACCATCACTGGTTCTTAGCATTCAAGGCAGGTGACCCATGGCTGGCCAAACTAAGGAAGCCTGCTTTTCTACGGATTTGTACCCACGGGCTCTATCAAACCCCCTTTCCTCACAGTAATCCCGACTGGGGTACCTGCTTGGTGCAGACTGAGTAACATCCGAGTTCAGCTTGCCTTTCACCTCACTAACAAAAGTCAGCAATCCCAAGAGATCCCTCTGACCACGCACCAGATTTCATCTCGCAGGTACACTTCTATTGTGTCAGTTCAAGAAAAGCGAGACCCAGAGCCACAAAACATCACTGGCATGCCTTACTTCATTTCGGAGGATGGGTTATGTATATTTAAAAATCATTACTCACTGCAGTGAAAAGAATAAAAAAAAAAAAAGGCAAGAATTTGGCATCCTAAGAGCCTCACTAAAGCTCTTTAAAGTGCATAATTCCATCACCGTACTGTACACAGCACACAATCTCTGAGGGGTAATTATCCATGGATTGGAAGCCAGTGTGAATATACACACACAGTCAGTCAATATGATGTTGTGCTTGCTGCTGCTTCTCCTTTTTTCCTCCTTTTTCTTTTTTTTTTTTTTTAAATCAATTTTAATTGTTGTGGATCTATTTCTGCTAATAAAAAAGAGAGTGAACCAATTCTGGTCGGATAGATTTCTGGATACGGAAAATGAGTGAGCAAAACATGTGAGAGTACTTACTGTATTACCAGAAATATTTATAAATGGCTCTTCCCTCCCTCAGCTGGCAGAGTATCAAAGCATTGAGAAAGCAGCAGAGACAGCTTCTGAAGGGATGGAGAAGGCAAAAGTCCACTCCATCAGCAACCTGGGAAAGCAACGCCACAGAGCTCTGGCAGAAGCCCAGACTAGAACTGCTCTAACAGCACCGTCTCCACTCTGTCAAAAGGGCTAACGCTACTCTGAGCGCAAATCGTGTTGGAAAGGATCACAAATGAGCCTCTTCAGGGAGCATACAATGCGTCTGCTGGGCTATCACAACATACCAACTGGAGAACCAAGGTTTTCTGCAACTCAGATGTAATCCCCAGGACCATCAGTCATATCAGCTGAGGACACTCATTCTCTGAAGGTTTGATGCCTACGTACACCAAGACCAACCAAGAGTTTTTGGGATTGACAGTAGTGCAGCCTTCCCTATAAACCACAGCACTGTCACAATGCATTAGATGTATTCATATCAGCAAAATAAAACAAGTGGAGACAAGCACGTTGTCAAGAGACACATGAAAAATGATCCATATCCTCATGTGACAGCCTGGCTGAGTAAAGATGGACTCTGCACCATGAGCTCCTGCAAAATGGGTTTCTGCAGAGGCACACACAGAGCTATACCGGGATGCAGATTCCTAACACAGACATGTGCTTTTGCATAACTCATACCTGCCCGCAGCCTAATGAGGCTTTCCAGAATTGGATTAACCAAACAGACACTCGGAGCTTTGTCTAACATGACAATTTGTTTGCACATAGCCCACCCGTGTTAACGCAAAGGCCCAGAGGCCAGTTGCGGCCTGCAGATCTACCCGGGGAGATAAGCACCCCGTTGGGCTGCTGCGCTCCCAGCTGCGGGGACGGCCGGGCTGCAGGAGTGTCCCCAGCCTGCCACTTGTTCCCATCACTAGAGAGCTGTAATGAAGTGCATCAATTCCCAAGGTAGCTTGTGCATGTGAAAATGCCCAGGGATCCCGATTCAGGGCAATACTTAAGCAATCACTGATCTTTAACATTAAAGTCAACAGGACTTCGGTACATAGGTAATTACATGAATTCATCACTGGGCTGAGCAAGCACGTTCCAGCTCACAAAAGCAATGAAAGGACAATGTGCAGGAAGAACGAAAAGCCTTCAGGAAAGGATTAGTAGTGTCACAAGTTAAACATCTCCTCCCTGATGACATACAGGATCGGGTCAACTGTGCAGACAAGCGAGAAGGCTGTAGCATGAAGTTAGAAATGGTTATAGCCTGCTTCAACTACTGCCTATAGTAGCATTTCAGGTAACAAACACAGAATACTAATGTACAAGAAGTAATAGTTTAATAGCTCCCCTGTATAGAAGGGGGAGAGATTTTTCAGTGTTTAACTGCACATCATTTCTATTCCAGGTCTGCTACTTGGCTGATTTAACTTACCTAGAAGATTTAAATGTAAGAAATAACAATAAACTTCTCTCTGTAATCAACATTTGAAACCCTGCAACTCTTGCTTTACAGTTCTAAAAACTCATAACCTAGGAGTGCTATAAGCTAATAGCAACATGCTGTCATTAACAGCCCACTGAATTACAACAAATAATGCAGAAAGACCAGAGCAACAACTCCACCCCACTATTTTAAAAATAGATAGCAGGGGTTTGGTGACAATATGAACACATTTCAGTTATATAGTACTAAGTAACCTACCACTAGTTATGACCAATCTTAGCCTTTTAAAACTAAAAAAGTGGTATTAAAAAAATTGTCTTAATCCATACTAAATATGCAAGTTCCTCGGATGATTCTGTCTTCTCATAAGTAGAGGAAATGTCAAGAATTTACAGCAGGTCATTTGAGTACCCTCACTCACAGCAAGAAGAAAGTAGTTCAGCACCTGCTGAAATAATTGCCAAGCCAGGAAAAGATAAAGATATAAAACAAATTTATTGGCTGTCTAGCAGACTTTACATTCCATTTTCTCTTGTCACATTGTCATCAAGTGTATGTATGTACCTGCACAATTCTAGCTGCAAAGGTTATGATAAGAACCATGTCAGATTCAACCACCTTGGTGCCAAGTTCGATCTGCAGGGTTCAGGAAGGCAGTATGCATGCTCCCAGCTAGGACATATAACTTTATGTATCACCTACAACGCTTCATTTATCTGCTTTCATGTGCATAGTGAATCCATTGATCTCCTTTAATGCTCCTGAACATTCATAACTTCTATTATTCACGCATATATGCTAAACAGCCTTTGCAGAAAGCAGCTTGCTCATATGAGCAATGCCTGGTTACTACTCTGTTGTCAAGTTTCTGGCCTGGGGCTTTGGGATCATTGGCTTCCTCAAAGACATCAACAGGGGATTCTCGCTCTTGGGTAAGAATAAAGCATCTATCACCAGGCAGAGCCTGAGATGCTTAAAGCTTGGATATTTATTTTAGGCAGCTGCACCCTGCACACATGGAGGTGGAATATTCCAGTCTCCAACTTTCAGTTCTGGGGGGAGACATAAGGAAAATAGAGTTCTTGCAGTGATTATTGAAGACAAAAAGAAGTAACTATATGGGTCAAACAGAAACATTGCATTTGCTATGAAAATGGTTAGAGTTGACTCAAGATATTTATTTGAGGAAAAATAAAACAAAACATTTCTGCAGTTGCATAACCTTCCCATTTCAAGTGCTGGCCCTTTTGGGCTGAAATACATCATTTTGAATGGAACATGGAAGTGCTTTCTACTTTCAAACTTCAAAAGCCATTTCAATGTTACTGAAGTATTCCCGCCCCCC
>JANHFX010001358.1:2235-18293 GCA_027560015.1 Chloroceryle amazona
CTGGAGGGGTCCAGAGGAGAGCGATGGGGCTGGGGAAGGGACTGGAGGGAAAGTCTGATGAGGAGAGGCTGAGGGAGACTCAGGGGGACCTCATCACTCTCTACAACTACCTGAAGGGAAGCTGTAGCCAGGCAGGGGTCAGGCTCTTCTCCCAGGCAACAAGTGCCAGGATGAGAGGGCACGGCCTGAAGCTGATCCAGGGGAGGTTTAGGTTGGATATTAGGAAGCACTTCCTCATGGAAAGGGTGATGGAACACTGGGATGGACTGCCCAGGGAGGTGGAGGAGTCACAACCCCTGGAGGTGTTTAGGAAATACTGGATGTGGTGCTGAGTGACACAGTCTGGCTGATGTCAGGGTGTTGGATCATAGGCTGGACTTGATGATCTCGGAGGTCTTTTCTCTAAAGTTTGAATGATTCCTATTGAAATTTTTATTTTAAAGAAGATTAGATGAGCTGTAGTTATTGCTGGAGTAATAAATTTGAATTGTATGTGCGACAGTTACATCAGTTGTGGGTAGACATTCAGTTTTGTCTGAAGTGTTACCTGGTTTCCTCGGTAGACAAAAACTACATGAGCAATGGTTGCTGAGAGAAGAAAAGGCCCAGGAGGAGTTCAAGCTTAAGAAAGAAAAAGAAGAGGCTGCAAGAAAACGTCAGGAAGAAGAAGAGGTGATGTATAAAAAAAAAAAAAAGACTATTTAAAAGGGGTTTTGTCCAAAGATACAGTTACTCATGACTGACCAAAAGCTGAATGAATCAGAGAATACCAGGTTGGAAGGGACCTCAATGATTATCTGATCCAATTTCTTGTGGCAAAAGAATGGTCTGAAGAAGATGGCCCAGCACCCTGTCCAGCTGGATCTTAAAAGTGTCCAGTGTTGGGGAATCCAGCACTTCCCTGGGGAGATTATTCCAATGGCTGATTGTCCTTGTGAAAAACTTTCCTCTTGTATCCCATTGGAATGTCCCCCTTGTACCCATTACCCTTTATCTTTTCCATGTGACTCTTTGTAAAAAGAAAGTCTCCATCATCTTTGTAGCCACCCTTTAAATGCTGGAACATGGTGATAAGGTCTCCCCTAAGTCTTCTGCTCTCAAGGCTGAACAAACTCAGTTCTCTCAGCCTTTCCTCACTTGTCAGGCTTCCCAGTCCTTCAGTCATCTTTGTGACCCCTCTGTGGACTCTTTCCAGCCTGGCCACATATTGTTTTTGTATTGGGGGGGCCAAAACTGAATACAGTATTCCAGGAGTTGTAATACAACATGATAGTTTTGAATTTGACCAATTAGAAACCATTTGCTTCCTTAAATAATTTTTAATGTCATTTTTTTTTTTTATCATGAAGAGGAAGATCAAAGAAGAACAGGAAGAGCAGCAAAGAAAAGAGAAAGAAGTGGCACAGCAGAAGCAACAGGAGAAGAGAGAGAGAGAGGTGATTCCTGGCAGTGGGAGAATAAACACGTTCCACATCCTCTTACGTTATCAGATGCAACAGCCTATGCATGTTGAAGAGGGTCTTATTCTAATTAGCAAACATAAAAATGTGTTACTTCCTCTCCATTCTGTCTGAATTCCTGAAAATACTATTCCCTGTTAAAAGAGGAGTTAATGAATGCACACACCTCCAAGTGTAACCAGTTTTGATGCACCCCCCTGTTAATAATACGTAGGTTTTGTGTCAGTTCACGACGCAGGCACGCTGTGAGTGTGGGCTCTGATGCCTGCGCTTTTTCCATCACGTGTTAGAGATAATCCTTACCTCATGGCCCAGCTGAACACAGCCCGTGCTGAAGACAGTGCCCAGTGAGGATCTGGAATGTAGAATTACATTGCTGCTGTTCCTTAACACAGTTCTGAATCAAGAGATTACAGCTCTTCTTTACCTGGCTCATCCAACGGGACGTATCTTTTTCTCAGAGCTCCTTGGGTGGAGAACAAAGTGATGCTGAAAGGATGCGAGTCATTGATAACATTTCTGTTAATGATAGATTCTTCTGAAGTTTTAGGAGTCGAATGACCTGGATGTGAGGTGTCCTGTACAGAAACACAACAGGAGGACTGGTCTGTCACCAGTAAAGGGCGATTCCAGCTTCTAGGATCCGATCATTTTAGTTTCTCCAGTCACAGAAGATTCCAGTCATTCACTGGGAGGTGTCTCACTGCTGTGCCTGGTCACCACAGCAGGAGAAGAGACGTGACCATGCAGTATTGTCTGCTGCATTTAATAATTGGGTTTGCCAGTGATTACATAGCAGTTGTTGTATTTCCTGTCTTAACTTCCTCCTGTGTTAAGTGTCCAGTTCTCTGCAGTGAAGGGAGAGGAAATGATGGTCACCTCCTTTATTTAAGATTGAGATACAGTTCCAAGAGAGTTGAGCCATGGTGACAGTGGGATTTTGTTCCTTGCCTCTCCTTATGTCTGGGTTTGCCCAAGCCCTTGGTGGGCTAATTTGGCTATTCCTGAACTAGATGGAAGCTGCTTTCTGTTTTGCTTCGTCGTTGTTTGGTTTGGGGTTG
Organism: Chloroceryle amazona; assembly: GCA_027560015.1. NCBI lineage: Eukaryota > Metazoa > Chordata > Aves > Coraciiformes > Cerylidae > Chloroceryle > Chloroceryle amazona. Next base: position 4,757 of record JANHFX010001358.1, read on the forward strand.
GTTGGTTGGTTGGTTTTTTTCTCCTGTGTTAGTATTTCTCTGGTTTAGGAAGTTAAACTGACTCGCAGAGGGCATTGACAGGCACCCAGAGGGAAACTGGGGACCTGGCTGGGCGTGTAGCCACCCATTTCAGCAGTGGAAATCTGTTCAATTGATTTGGCCCGTCTCATAAAACAGAATTTAATTCAAGTTTTGAATTACTGACTTAAAAAAAATACACTTTTTCCCTCCCTGACATGAGAAAATAGATATTTCTAATTTGATGGCATTTTATTTTGTTTGGTTGGGGTTTTTTGGTCGTTTTTCACTGGTTGGTTGGTTTTTCATTGTTGGTTTGGTTTTCTTTAATAGGGTGGATCCTGTCTGACACACTTGATGATTAATACCAGGCACTGCCAGGGTCCTCATCTTGCACTGCATTTTTTTTACTTGCTTTTCCTCTTTTTTAATTTAACTCATTCTCTTCCAAACTAGAACACTGCTAACATATTTTAATATATCAGTTATGTTAAAATGTCCCCCTTTTTTATCATTTATTTATTTACTTACTTTTTTCTTTTAGCTTCCTAGAATAATTTTGTAGAACTAATTCCCAGGCAGTTTTGCAGAGTGACTTTATTGCTTTGCTCAGAAGGAGCAAAGGGGAAGAAGGAAGGGGAGGAATGTCCTCATTGTTTTCCTGTATGTGGAAGTCTCGACACAGTGAACTGAGGATACTGAAGTTTCTTGTTTTGCTTTAACAGAGGCTCACTAAGCAACGTGTTTCTCTGGTGTTACACAGAATGTTCTCAGCTAAAATGTTTAGTGCACCTAAATGGTTATGAACTTAACTAACCAGAGTGACTGCTAGAGCAGGAGATAGACTGAAGTGCATTCTGTAGCTCAGTGATAATGTTAAAAAAGAAGAAAATGGAACTTTTTGAGTTGTCTGGTATTTAGATGAGAAAATCACCTCCGTGAGGGTCTTGGATGTATCCTTTAACAGCTTTGTAGGACGTGAATTGCTCCAAAGCAAAAATAAATCTTCCAATTTTAAAGCAAACCCCATCAGAATTTTATTATGCGTAATCATTGAGTACTGTAGATTAGGTTCTTAACTAAAGATGTTTTGCGTGTCCTCAGGGTTTTCACTAGTCCTGTGTTTGCACCATTTATAGGCAGCTGTGCAGAGGATGCTGGATCAAGCTGAAAGCCAGGTACGCTCAGAGACCTTTTGGAAAAGAACTGAAAAATAATTTAATGGCCATGCGGTGTTTGCCTTCTAAGCGCGTTGTCCCTCTCCTGACAAGAACCTAGTGGCCTGAATAAATTTAAGAGGTAGTGGCTTGAATGAGTTGTAAACAATTATTTACTGGATGGAACATAATTAAGCTTATTTCTGGCTGGCTGGTGGCAGTGCAGTTGTGCATGCTCATTCCTGATCGGGAGATCTGAGTCAAAATTAATCTGGAAATAACTGCTGTGTGCCGTTCAAAACACGGTGTGCATGGTGGTTTATCTGTGAACTGGAATTCTAAAGAAATCTGCCAGTCCTTCTGGCAGAAGGACTTGTCTTTTTAAGCAGGTGGCAGGCTCCAAATAAAAGGATTCATCGGGGTGGGGGGCACAGATCCTTAAGCTGGGGGGGAAGGTGGTGGAGGGAGGAGCTGGCTGCTCGGGTGCCTGGCAGTGTGTAGGAAAGAAAGCTACACTTTTCATTTGTATCGTGGAGATTAATTCAATCTTTCCTGTTGCCTTAAAGTATAATTCTGGCTTTTTATCCCTGTCATATGGTTAAACTTGCGAAGAGTCTTGCTCAGTTACTGTGGAAATGACAGTGCTGTTCTGTTGAAAGTAAGTTATGGCTGAGAATCATGAACAGAACTGCTTACAGGGCCACATGCTGCTTGTACACAGAACTTCCAGTGGATTTAAAATGCTTAGGCTAGTTGGCTGCACAGATCTTTCAGTTAAAATTGAAACTCCTATTTTAAAACACCCCGTTTTAGTCAGGCAAGGCTTGCAACTTGCTAATTCCATTCTGAGTTACGGATCTCTTAGTGGCTGAGGATGATCAGTATGGAGGTTTTCACTTCCAGAACTAACTATGAATTTCATTATTTTAAATTCTGGCATTTGGCAGGTTACTTTTCTTTCAGCCATTTCTAGTCACATAAAATGCGACGATAACCTTACTGAGCTTTGAGCTGTTGCAGAGACAAATAAGGAAATAATCCTGGCATGCTGTCTGCCAGGTGTGTCAGGAGCTGCTCAGCACGTGCTGGAGTGAAGTAGGTAATGGGTTTAGCTGAATGGAAAGCACCTGTCCCAGTGTTTGTAATTCTCGTGGCTATCCCATGAAAGCACTGTTTGCAATGCTTTTGGTTACCAAAGCTACAACAGAAAACATCCAGTTTAGTGATTTTGTTGGTGTTTTTAAAAAGAAATCATGAATATCGACTTGCTCTCAAAACAATACCAGGGGAAGAGGTTTACAGCACCAGAGGCTGAAGGCACTGGGCAGTTTTGTAAAGCAATGCTTAGAATAGGTTCAGCTTGCCTTGTATTAGCACAGGGCTCATAACTGCACGTGGGTTTAATCAGGAGTTTTCTTTTTGACATTTCCTTATTCTGTACTAACTTTTGTACCTTTTTGCACAGCTGGAGAACGGCGTGACCTGGCACAACCCAGAGCCCCCAGAGAATATAGGAACAGAGAAGGACAGAGCAAACTGCCCATTCTATATCAAAACGGGGTCCTGCCGGTTTGGAGACAGGTAATCAGCTGACTCTTTATCAGCACAGACGTGTTTCAGAGAGAGGAAAGGGAAGCAGCTCCACTAGGTCATAGCAAACTGAGGAAAAATTGCTCTACAACTTCCTTTAGCATGTTGGGATGTGATTCTGTTATTCCTGATGGACTAGGCATTGAGAGCAGAAGCATCGTCTGGCTGGAATGGAACTTGCAGTTGCCACGGTGTTACTGGTGGTGCATTCTGGTCACGTTGGTCAAACTGCCTTCTCTTCAGCCTGACACATGCATGCACAGATACCTTCAGTTTCATCTGATGTCCCGGAGTGTTTGCCAACTTTAAAAACAAAACAAAACCAAGCAACTTTTTCATCTGAAACAAGTGATGAAACTTGTTGCTAGGGACATAGAGGAAGCGAAAAGTATAAATGGGTTCATGGAGCACAGGTCCATCAGTGACCATTACAACTGGTGACCCCAGTGCAGCATCTGGCTGAATTTTTGTGTGTGTTAAGGAGGAGCAAGAAAAAACTGATAGTTTCTCTACGAATCCTCAGTGTAAACTAGACAGGCTGTTTTACTAACTTGTATTCCCGAAATCTGCGGTTCAGCAGTTGTGCTTTTCTTTATCCTAGAAATGATTTGGTTTAGTATGCTGTGTATTGTGGATATTTATGTGATAATTCAACTCATGGAAGCTTTAAGTCCACAGCTTTTTGCTATTCTGAAATCTACACTGAATTCCTGAATAAACCTTTGGCCAGCTCTTTCACTGCAGACAGCATTTTTGCTTTTTAAATGTTTGGTTCTTAGTAGTCTTTGTTTCAGTGGTATTTAAAGGAGAAAATTGCCTTGCTTTAATTACAGCTTGCTTAAAAACTAGGTTTGCTTTGACCTATGAATAGCCTGGGTAAATAAATACAGAGAAACAGTCTGTTCTTCTCCACAGCTAGTTGTTGATCTCAGCTACCTGTCTTCTTCCTTCTCCTTACATACCTGCTTCCTTCATATTCTGCTGCTCATTTTATCCTCTGTAAGTTGAAGAACTGAGATAAATCTAGGTTAAGAACTGGAAGAATGGGTTGGAAACTGAAATGTGCCACAGTAGTGAAAAATTGAGAGGCAGTCTTACTAATAAAGTAATTGTTGAACCCAGGTCATTCCCTTTCCTTGGGACTTCCTTTTGTTCTTTCGTGTTCTATTCGTTTGTGTGCAGCCCGTATGGGTTGGGTATGGTATCCTGAGTTCTGTCGTTCAAATAGAACAGTGAAAGGAGACAGCTTCTAAAATGTAAAAAAAAGACAAAAAATCCCACAACAAAGCAAACAAATCAAAACCAAATTAATTGTCTCCAGATTTACTTTGGGTTTTTTGAAGTCTGCGGTGTCAGCCAGAAAGCAAGAGACAATTTCTGACTGACTGACTGAAGTCTAGGTTGTAATTGCCCATTTTGAGACCTGACCTCCCTCCAATTTGTCTGTGCTTTGCCAGTGCTGGATAAAGAGAGTAGACTGGCCTGACTGTTTTCTGATCATGTCATGAAAAGGAGGAATGTGGTGGAGAGTGCATGACCCAGTTGCTCAGGGAAGTGTTTGAAATGGAGATCGCAGAGCCCAGTGAGATAAACAGAGGCTAACATCTGTGTTCTTACTGGAGCTGGAGGTTTGTAGGGAGGAGGAACTGTACGTTGGCATGTGAGGGAGGTGGCCTGAATATGATGGATGGTGAGGGAGATCCAACACTTTTATGGCTGCCAAGAAGATGCAGATTAAGATAAAACTGACTTAGAAGAATCGTTTTTTTAGAATACCAATCTTGCACTTGCCCAACCTCAGGTGTAAACCTGCTTGCCTTCCCTCACTCCTCCCCACCCCTAACACGATGAGAACAACTTCAGTAAGAATCGTTCAGTTTCCAGAGAGAGCAGGGACTTGCTTTAAAATGCTTTAAAAGATTATCAGCGGTCTTTCTAGAGAGCCCCTCAAAAATGGGGAACACATTTAACCCCAGCAGAAGTAACTTCAGCTCTTCCTCTGCTACTGGCATCTGCAGCTTACGCAGACGTGTCACAACTATTACTGAAAACGGCAAGTGTTCCAAGTTCCAGCAAGTGCATCTTCTGCTGCAAGTCCTGATTCTTCCACGTTTTTCTTCGCCCCAGGTGCTCTCGCAAGCATAACTACCCAACATCTAGCAAGACACTGCTCGTCCGAGGGATGTTCATTACGTTTGGCATGGAGCAGTGCCGCAGGGATGACTACGACACGGATGCGAGTCTCGAGTACAGCGATGAGGAGACCTACCAGCAGTTCCTGGAGTTCTACGAGGACGTGCTTCCTGAGTTTCAGAACGTGGGCAAGGTTGTTCAGTTCAAGGTATGCATCTGAGGGTAGCAGTTCATCGAATAGGTAACGTCCACCACGTTAAGTTGTGTTCGACTGGAGTTAGCGGGGGTTCTGTCCTTCTGCTGGGTGAATTTCTCTTCTGCCACCCTGAACTGTTACAGAAGCCTGTGCTTTAGTATTGCAGCTTATTCCTACTCTTCAACAGTCTGCTTACCTCCCTGCTTAGCCTGTGATGAGCCTGAGAGGATCCACTCAGACAGCTGGGCTCTTGTATTTGTGCATAAGGAATGAAGTAGTGGGGATATAAAATGTGTTTGGAGTATACAGCCAAACGTTGTCATTTTAGGACCGGTTGGATAAAGTAAAATCAAACTAAAGTGAACTGAGAAGGCAGTAGATATTTTCATAGGAGGAATTATTAGAAGATAGGTTTTGTAAATGGTGCTGAGATTTGTCATCCGTCCTTCGCTTGTGCCTTTGGCTTGCTCAATGTTCTGTACTGAATTTGTCCCATTTCTATTATGATTTCTCATGGGGGGAGCAAAGAGAGACCTGTAAATGGAGACCTCGCAGATGAATGGTGTACATTAATAGCCCCCCGTCGCCCCCAAATATGTAGCTTGGATGGTGAAATCTCCTTGTAGCAGAAGCTACTGCTTTCTGCTTGCCATTCCTGAATGTTTTCCTGCAGTCACCAGGAGGCACACGGTGCCTCTTGGCCTTTTGTTTCCATCAGCTGACATCTGCCTCAGAACTGAGGTTGTAGCAGCATTTCAAGCAAGAGGAAAGTAGAAAAAGTGAATTGTCAGTGGTTGTACAATGAGCTTTGTAGGTAAGAAGCCTTCACTTGTTTGGAGGAACGTCCTCTCCGTATTTTGACTCGTGGGCTATCAGCGAGCTGTGCTCCATCCCAGAAGATGGGCTGCAGGTTGCCAGCAGAAGGGGTGTTGAAATCCTGCACCGCCATCAAGCCCAGGTCCTCGGCCGTCTATCTATCGCTGTTGGGTGCAGCTGGGCTGAGTTGCACATGATGTGGCTCCCTCTGACTAATAACGGGCTAGCAGCTCTTTGGAGTGGTGTTTCTTACCTTCTGAAGCATGGGCATGTTCATTATATCAGAGGTGTTCAGAAATTAGGCAGTGGCTGCAAGGATCTTAACTGTGATTGAGCTGAGTCTCTGCCACCATTTAGAATCAGGTGATACAGACCCCTCTTCCAGCTGACTTCCCTTTCCAGTGTAGCCCCAGGTTTTATTCTCGCTGTTCTTTCCAGGCAGCTACTCCAGAATCTGGCAGCTCGTGACAGAGCACACTTCTTTTTCCCACCCAGAAATGACCATGGCATAATCATTCTCACTCGTGCTCGTTCTGATGTTTAGCTCACGTAGTTTGACTGCTTATTCTGTAACACGCAGCTACACAACTGCTTTGTTGTTGGGTCTGTTGCCCAATCCATGCACAGAGGGGTACTCTCTGAGGGGCAGAGTTCAGTGGTGAAAGGAGCCACTTGCCTCGTTTGGTGCAGATGGCAGAAGAGGCCGAGCTCACCCTTCTGCCTTGGAGCACTGGGTTCTAGCCTGCTCGGGCCTGCCCGTCTCAGAATCTCTTGTAGCTAGCAACAAGCTTCTTAGAATTAAATTGTTTATGCCTGAGAGCTTAAGATCTACTTTGAATGCTAAATCGCTTCTGAAAAGGTGTTTCAGAGCTGTGCATCAAAAGCCAGCGACTTCAGCTTTTCTAACTCCTCTCGTGGGGATGTTGTGAAAGTAAATTGCTCTAAAGATTCTCCTAACCATAATGAACCCCCCATTTCCACATGAGGATGCCACTGTCTCCAGAGCCAGATTTGGCTGTCGGACAGGAGAGTTGGCCCAGATGAGCGCAAGACAATCGAGTACAGGCTGCGTTGTGAAGAGTGGGAAGAAAATCGTACGACAGCTCATCAGTATGAGCTTAGAGAAGTCACAACGGCTGCCAGCTCAGCGTCTGTGACCTGCTATATGGCATTAACCTTTCCTTGCACTAAATTAATGTTCCCATCCCCTTAGGTCAGTTGCAACTATGAGCCTCACCTGCGAGGAAATGTGTATGTCCAGTACCAGTCGTAAGTACTCGCAATCTTCCTACCTTTTAGAGCTGAGCTCCAAAGTCCAGTAACAAACACTGCTTGTGTAGCCCAAGTGGTTCAATCTCATACTGTAACGAGAGCCTCTGCTCGGTAAGTAACATCCCAACCGGTCGTATGGTGGTAACACTGTGTGGCACTTTTACTTTTCCAAGGGAGAAGGACTGTCAGGCAGCTCTTGCCCTGTTCAGTGGACGATGGTATGCGGGCCGACAGCTTCATTGTGAGTTTTGTCCCGTGACGAGGTGGAAGACTGCTATATGTGGTGAGTCGTGTAAACCCTGGAAAACAGAATGCGTGCTGCTGAAAGAGCACTTAGGGGAGTGAAAAAGGGAATCGGCCTCCAGCTTTCCGAGCTGCCTAACGCTGCAGTTCATTCCTCTTTGGAGGACAAATACGCTGCGCTGCTTGTGTAGATCTAGGCAGGAAAGGGGATGAATATTGATACCATGTCACAAGTGTCGGAACCATTCCAGTGGATTTACCTTGGACTGGAAAAATAAGTTTGGATCCTAACTTAGGAAATAATAAGGTGAAACTGGAGGAAGTGCTGATTTATCTCTCTAAAAAGCAAACAGCAGTTTCCAAACGATCGACATTGCAGTAGCTATCACATTGGACTTGGCTATATTGACATTCTTAGACTGAGGCAGTAAAACTATTTAGGAAAATTCGTTTAGGCCAAAACCTTAATGCCTGTTAACAATTCAATTCCAAGGAAAGTCTGTATCGAAACGGAATCTCGCGTGAACTGCATCGCCAGGTGGTCAGATGCATGTTTTTCTGTTTGAAGGAGCAGAGTTCAAGTTGTGAGGTTTCTTTCCAGCAGGTACGCAATGAAGAAAGGGATTCAGCAGGTCTGGTTCATCAAAAAGCAAACCCTCATCTCTTGCAGGATTATTTGAAAGGCAGAAGTGTCCGAGAGGGAAGCACTGCAACTTTCTTCACGTGTTCAAAAATCCAAACAACGAGTTTTGGGAGGCCAACAGAGACATACGTCTTTCCCCAGAGCGGACTAATCAGTTGTCTAAAAACTCTGACAGGAGAAACAGATCGAGCCACCGTGACGACTATTACAGCCGGGCGAGGAGAAGGGGCAGCCCCAGCCCGGATCACTCTTACCGGAGGAACGGAGAGTCCGAGAGAAAAAAGAATCGCCGCAAAAACAAGAGAAGGCGCCGCTCGGGAAGGTCACGAAGTCGGGAGAGGAGGAGGTCTCGCAGCAGGGGGAGGAAGAGGAGGGGCCGCAGCCGCAGCAGAAGTCATAGTCGAACGCGCAGCAGGAGCAGAAGTCGCAGCTCCTCCCGATCCAGGAGCAGGGGCAAAAAGAGATCGAGCAGCAGGGGCAAAAGTAGCGAGACTCCCAAAACTAAGTGAGAATCGCTTTCGGGAATCGCTCCTTGATCAAACCTAGAGCTTACAAAGAAACCTTTCCCATAGGGCACCAGATACATTTGAGTTTCCAATAAAGCGTTCTCGCACATAAAAATGTTTCCTCCTAATAAAGGAACCTAGCTCATCGTGTGCTAAGCTTCAGAAAATTACCAGTTCCAGTCCTTCCTAAGGTGTGAATGTCAGGTACTCTAGCTACTCTGTCCCCCTGAGCTGCTGCACCATCTGGATGCACGCCGAGTACAAATAGAAAGAGAAGTAAAGCTCATTTGGTGTATGCTGTTCTCTGTGTTGTGTGTGTTAAGTGTTACTGTCCCTGGAAGGAGTTAGCACAGAACAGCCAGCGTGCTGTAAATTCACACCGCGGCGTACTGCAAAGAGAAGTCTGCGTAGGAGACTGCTGTTTTTATTTTCCACTTGTTTACAGGAAATCTCTTTCTAGACAAAGTAAATATAATTGTATGAGTGAGAGAAAAGGGACCTAAAAGACATCACTGTTTGACTGTACAGTGCTTGCCCAGTAGGAGCTTTGTGGTCATAAGAGTTGGATTTTCCTTTCTCCCCTGAGTGAGCTGATTGCCTGGAGGGATTGCAGGAGGCTAAAACCAGGAAAACAATCACTTTATTCAGTACCTTAATCCCCCACTAAGAGCTGAGACCATGCACTTGCCCTCCTTGGGTGAGGATAGAAAATACTTTGCGTGCCTCTTGGCCGCATTCCATCTGTAGTTGAAAACAACAGGTCCTGGGGTGGAAAAAGCGTCCGTCTGGTAACTGAAGATGCAGATGTAGTTTGGAAGGCTCAAGATGCTCGTAGAGTGGCTGAAGAAATGGAAGGGTTTATACCCAAAACAATACTTTAGGTTTTTGGGAGAGGAGAACTTGACTGAAAGCCCTCTTTGGCTTATTTTACAAACAGCTTAAGGCACCTCCTGCCTAGCTGCCCTGTGGTCAGGGTGGAGAGTAGGGTACCTGAAAGGAAGTTGTTAGGACAGAACCTTTCTGCAATTGCAGCTGCATTAGCAAAGTCCCTGCGCTTAGATAAATCCTTACAAATATTTCTTCACTCCGAAATGAGAGATTTGTGCTGTTAGACAGACTGCTTGACTCCAGGTATTTAACTTAGGTGCCTAAGCACCCTTAGGCCCTTGGACAGAGCAGTCTGTGGCACTGAGGGTGAACAGCCTGCGGAGACACCTCCCTCCCTTCGGCCTCTCCAAAGAACCCGGGCTTCTGCCTTTAGGGGACAATTCAGGCCACCTCAAAGTCAGAAGCCTAAAGCAGAGGTGAAGCGCTCCCAGACAGGTGCTCGTTGCGACTCCACCAATGTAACAGAAATCCCCTAGGAAATGTGGAAATTCAAACTTTACCCCAGCGTTCCTCGCAGCAAGAACATCCCCCCCGGGATAGGTAAGAGTGAATGACCCTTGCACCTGGGTATAATCTCTATATATAGTTTTGCTTTTCTCAATGCATCCTGCACCTCGCATGCCGATACATTTTTCCTTCTCTCCCGTGTAACCGTTGTCCACTCTGGAGTGATACCACAGAAGTGCTAAATGGCGATGTTCAGTTCCAACCCCACTCCTATGTACTGTCATACCCGTAGGCAGAGTCGTAGCTTAGTTCCTTTGATGAAATGTTTTAGTTTTTAACAGTATAGGAATTGTAATTTAATAGCATAACTCTTGGAATAACTTTGTTTGAAAGGTGTATTTCAAAGGATCGACAGCACTAAGTTTTAAATTATATTTGAGAAATTTGTCACCACCGGTTTCTCATAATGTATCTTGTTCTGACCAGACCTTAGAGAGAGATGTTCCCCGAGGGTTCGGTTTTCCATAGATGCTCACTTGTCCAGTTGGGTCACTTGTGCAGAACGTGGCAAACTGAGGTCAGTTCCCTGGAGCAGAACTGAACTGTCCTGTCCTGCTTGCTGGAGTGCACCACCAGCATGCCAGTAACATCTTCCCTGGTGCTGCCTTGCTGCCCAGAACTGCTGGGGGCTGGACCAGAGCGGGCTTACAGCAGCTGTGGTCCGTTGTACACCCTCTGCCACGTGGGAGGCTGCTGCCCGGCTTGAGCTAAGCAAAATCAATTGCCCAGCTCCGGCAGAAGCGGTGGAAGGGGCGGTGGGAACCTGTGACCGGTGGAGCGAAGTAAGACAAACGCGTGTCCAGGATTAGAAACCAAGTGCCAACCGAGACCCGTGTGAGAATTCCACAGGTGATTAGGCTCCTTGTCCCCACGGTTTTGTAATGGGATCTGGGAAGCTGAGCTGCTGTATTTTTTTACATAAAAAGTTCTTATAAATAAAAAAAACTTGCTCAGAGATGCATGTAAAACTTTAAATATACTTTATTTCTGCTACTATAATGGCTAAAGCTTCAGATTTTATTTTTCCCTTGATGTCTGGATCCAGAGTTAGTGGCTGTCCCTGCGCAGTGGAGCGGTAATTATCCTTCACTTCCACGCGCAGTCCGGTTGTTACACAAACCGCGGGCTGTGCAGCTGACGTTTAGTTTGCATTTGTTAGCATGAAACCTGGAATTCACCCCCTTCTCTGCCTCCACAGTTCATATATTTCAGTATTGTTTCTGTACTTCACCAGCTTTGTTGCTACATGCACGGGTTTGTTTCCTTGTTAGCTGAATGACCTATTTATTCTGAAGAGACAAAAAGACGAGACATTTTTAAATGTTAAGCTTAATTCTTTTTGCAAAGGCAAGAAGCCCCAGAACACAGAAGGGATTTAAATTTGCATCTCGCTGTCTGTTATTCTACCTATTCCGCATAAAAGGACCTCATAAAGTGAAGTAATATTGGCCAAGTTTTACTTTGAGTGTCAGCTTAAAAGCGGTGGCTTTCGGAATTGCTATTTTTCAGAGCTGTGAGCTCGGCAAGGATCACCGCGGTGCTCTCACCGTGACTCCAAAGCAGGCAGGCAGAAGTTGGCGAGGGCAGCCCCGAGTCCCTCGTGTCAGGCAGCTCGTTTCACAGGCAGGATGGGGAGCAGGTGCTGCTCCTGCCCTTCTCCTGGGGGAGAAGGCTGAGCCAGGCAGCAAGATCCAAGTTTTTCCCGTGGGAGAAGGGGAATAACGCCTGGGGATGCAGGTGGTGTTACTGTCCTGCATCGATCGGGCATCAGAGAACCAGGCTTGTCCCCTCCCGGCAGCACGATGCTCCAGTGCCCTTGAGCTGGGGCTGGCAGCTGCTTCCAGGGGAGGGCCCGGAGCAGCAAACCCCCAGCACAGGTAGCGAACCTCTGCCTGCTGAACGCGCGGCTTTCACCTCCTACAGAGCAGGAACAAGCACAGGTGGAAAGCCAAACCCTGCCCTGCCCTTCCCTTCCCCTGAAAGGCATCCCAAAGAACTTCTCCGCTCTGCCTGGGCTGACAGCACATCCTTTTCAGATTCAGTTTGCAGTGCTGCAGTCAGGGTACCAGAAATTACCCAGCCGTTTAGTAGGGATGTTCCTGGGCGCCAAGGAATTTATCTTTTTCAAAAGAAATGCAAAATCCTCCCTAAAGACGCTACTGGTGCCCGTCCTGGATCTGCACCTCTTACAAAACAGGAAAGTCTAAGCTGGTTAATAACTTTAAAAGCTTAATTTCCTGTCTTGCATCATCTCAAGACAGCAGCTGATTTTGCTTTCACTGAAAGTTCATTGTAATTAAAATAGCCCCGTTCCTCCACATAACCTTCTGTTCAGCACTGGCGGAGCGGCTGAACTCGGGGTCTCTCTCCCATTAGAAGACGCGACGTTGACAAGTTACACTCGGCTGAACTGTGAGACAGGTGACAAAAGCAAACCCTACAAGCAGAACCCAGGGCACGGGGTACTGCACAAAGCCAGCCCCGGGGCAACTGTCGTCGTGGCATCAGCCCTCCAGGAACAGCAGGTGTTCAGGAACCAAAGGCCCCAATTCTGCGATGAACACTCCTCAAGCCAGCAATCACTTGCCTCAACCATCCAGAAATTCTAACGGATGTTTTTACCTCCCCCCCTTCCCCAGCAAGGTAGGAAATGCAAGAAACAAACTTTTCTTTCCCATTAGATTTAAGGAGGAGTTTTCCCCGCGCTTTTGCAGAGACACCAACCAGTTCAGTTCTGTTCTCTGGAGAACAGACAAAAGGATTTTTTTGATTTATGCTCCGATTGCGACCATTGCATTGGCTTTGTCATCGTTCCACCTGAGGAACCACGTCTCCATCACCCTCTCTCCAAATGGGGCTTGTTTTAATTTTCAAACGAAGCAGAACAACCGCATCAATTTAACACCCACTTCTAATCATTTCATGTTTAATGCACTAAAACTTCCAAAAAGTTTCTAATTTATTGCTTTCTGTACGACTGAAATGGCTGTAAATAAGTAACCTGGAAACAGGATACTCGCCCAGTTTGTAATAAAATGCTCAAGAATGGGTTAAGCACTGGAATAAAATCCACCCCTTTTTTTTTTAATCTATTCCAGAGTAGCCTCTTCTTTCTCTCTGCAAACACCAGAGCTAATTACAGATAAACACACAGCAGTGGTGTAAAAATGGACATTTATTACAACTAAACCAGGTGACAGACAGAGGTCAAACAGTTTATTTGTCACGATCACAACAAAGCTTAATCCAGCCAAGCACATACAAGTGACAGTGTAAACTTGAAAAACATGTTGACTACAAACAAAACTGCTTCGAGTTTGACTTCAGGTAACTGTCCCATTCCAACACCACTTCACCCTCGCCTACCCCTGCGTGGTGTGCACTAGGGAAATGGAACCACTGTCTCGGGATCCCAGCCCTCTCCTGCCCTCTCCAACGTTTAAATGCCAGGAGGGGCACAGGCAGACAAATCCTAACACCCTGCGCTCCCAGGCTGCCCCCAACCCTGCCAGCCCTGCCCCAGGCAGCTACACGCATCACGATGGGGTCTGGCTCGGGGCACTTACCC
>JANHFX010001359.1:506-102821 GCA_027560015.1 Chloroceryle amazona
TACTGGAAGGCCACAATAAGGTCTCCCTGGAGCCTTCTCTTCCCCAGACTGAACAATCCCAACTCTCTCAGTCTGTCAATATAATTATCATCAATATAAATATTAATATTGTTAAGAAAAATATTTGCTCTCAAGTAGCCCTCATTTCTATAGCCTTGTTTTTAGAATAAACATTAATACTTATTTGCTGGATTCTGCCATGATCTCTTGTCTAATTATATTTTGTGGCCATACATCTATTTGCAGTCTTTGGGGAAATTATTACTTGTTAGTTTTTTTTCAAAGGTAACTATTATCCTGGCTTACAGTTCCAATAGAACAGAAAGGAAATGATTTCTTTGCTTGTTGTACCTGAAACAGTTTCAGAAATACATATTGGAGCATGCTAGATTTCGGTTGACTACTTTGAATTACTAACAGAAATGGAGGGTTGTGTGCCAGAACTAACCAGTTGTCCAAGAAGATGAGAAAGAACGCCTGGTAGATGTGCAAACCAAAGCAAAAATATAAAGCAACTTCTCAAAGGCAACATGAGACATCAGTACAAGAACTTCACAGGACTGCTCATACTTGATTTCATGCAATAGGATGCTTTTGCTTCACTGTACCATCTTCCAGGAAAGGATACAAAGACTTATGAACAAAGCTTTATATACTTTTCATTGTCCAAAGGTCCCCATGAATTATGCAGCACTACCAGGAATAACCAACAGGGAATCTCTAAGAGATCAAGGTTGTTGAGCACCTACTGGTAGCAGTTAAATGGGCAGCCAATTAAATCTCCTGTCAATTAGTGTGAATGATAGGCAAACTCAAGAAGAAACAACAGCCCAGCAGAGAGGGTAGCAAATACTGGATCTCAAATGGGCACAATAAGGACCAGTACCTTATTATCCCACCTTCCAAGTGAGTACACATCTCTTTTCTTCTGTCTTCCCTTTTTCACTTGGAAATATTTTGAGTTCATGCCATAACAATGGCAATACTAGATCCCACTAAGCTAGGGTCCTGTCTCCAAGAGTAGTTAGATGCCAGAAAAGCTTAAGAATGGCCAAGCACACATGGTATTTTCCTCAAGTCACCAACCAGTTACAGAGTAGGGGCTTCTTAAGTTGAATATGGTTTCTAAGTTTTTATGTCTATGTTATTTAGTAATTTTCCATGAGTTTGTCTAGTTTTCCTCTTGATCCATGTTTCAGCATTCCAAATATCCTTTGGGAAGCAGTTTTACAGGTTGGTTCCCTGCTCATCTTCTTGCCCTTTTCAGAATTTATCCCAGTTCAGCCTTCTCCCAGCATGAGACAGATGACCATACTACACAGTGTTAAGGACATGGGGATTCACACAACAGCACAAAGATACTCTGGTTTTAGCATTAATTAATTAATTCATTCATTCTTAACATTTGATTTGATTTTTTGACTAGTTCTGAGCATTGAACTGATATTTTAATGAAACTACCTATCACAGCACCAAAATCATACTCCTGAGATGTACCGATCAGCCTCAAAAATGCAGATGTAGACATTAGACACTTTCTTTCTTCCTTTAAGTGCATGACATTTATCTATACTGAATTTCATCTGCTATTTGTATTGCAGTCAGCATTGTAGTCCTTCTGTAATCCTTTGTGGTGAATCCTCACTACCAGGAATAATAACCAGTGTCATCAGCAAAATCCATCACCTCACTGTTCATTCATTTTTTCTATTTTTTTTTCATGACCATGCTGAGTAGCACAGGTCTCTGTAGGGCTCCACTCACAGCTCATCCACTAGATAAACTGGTCATTAACTGAAAAATAGAAATGTCTGAAGTCCTGAAAAAAAAATCTAGGGAAGAAAAAAATTGGAGTCTTGCTCATGTCCAATTTAATTGTATCAGTAAGCTCCTATTAAACATGATTCAGTTAAGATCAATTTGGGCAATTCATACATTAAAACATCATTTTGAAAAGAAAGATCAGGGATAATGATCTTCAAGAAGGCCTTAAGTCTTTCAGCTTAAATGGCCATAAAGCACAGTACAAACTATAGCTCATAAAATTTTCTATAAATTTAAAGCTATCAACCACTATTCATGAATATATTTCACCGCAGCTGAGGAAAGGAAAAACGTAGTATCTTGTTCAGCTATAACAACAGATGTGAATTAAATTGCTCAGTCAGAGAGAAGTCAATTCTCATACAGATAATTTGCTCAGGTGACTGTTATCCAGGATTCATTAAGAATCTCCCTTGTTTTTTTAATGATATGAATCTAGCATTATAAAGCGTTATATACCACAGCAACTTAAAAGACTTTTAGAAATAACTGTTAAGATCTTAATTGAGCTATCCTGTGGAAGCACTGTATTCCTCCTTTACTCCCCCCAAAAATAAACTACTTTTAACAAAAGCTCAGAAGATCTACCTTCTTGATTTTTAAACCATCCACTTCAGAGTCAGGTGGTTGGTTTTCTTACTGTGAAGGCCTAAGAAAACAATGATCTAATCTGACCCTTCAGCAGTTTATAAGGTATGAGAAGATTACAGTCTGAAGGTGGTATAATTAGTTCCAAAATTCTCCTCAAGGTCCTTTTCTTGAACAAGAGAAGAACTAAAAAGCTTGGGTCTCTGCAGTTTGAGAATGTGGCAGATGTGATCGAAGTTTACAAAGTCATAAAATTGATGAAATTTCATGAATTCATGAAATTCATGAAAGTGAATTCAGAACTGTTATTCACCCAATCCTGCAATGCTAAAATGAGGGGCACTTGATAAACCAGGTAGAAGATCAGTTGATCACAGAGAGTGAACTCGTGAGCTTGGTATGGAGACACACCAGTTAAAAGAGGGACCAGACTAACTTGTAGACAATAGGTCCATAAAAGGAGATATCAAGGCTGAGGCAGGGATGACCCCTGTAACATCCCTAGCTAAACAACTGCAAATGTTGAGAAGGGATAAAGGGAAAGATACAGAAGTGGCCAAACTCACATGCATTTCTGAAATAACCTCTCCTACTGGCCCTGCTGGAGCTAGATGGACAACAGGTTTTTCTATCACTGCATGTCTGTGTGGCACTGAACAGAGGCTGGAAATCCTGGTGAAGGCTGATGGCTGAACTGAAATGATCATTTTCCTGTAGCTGGTTCTCAGTGCGGACTGACGGAGATCCCATCTACTGGGACATTCACAGTGTAGGTGGGCTGTTAATTCCTTAGAATTCTAATTCAGTATGTTAATAAGATCCAAATCAATTTTAAAAGTCAGTGTTACTATTCTCATTCCTCCTCAAATACTTGCTTCATGATTCTTTAAAAACATTTTGGAAAGATTCATGAGTGACTGTGGCTCACAAACCAAAAAGAAGTGTGTACAGTTGTTGCAGCACAAGTATATGAACCTCTTACCTTTTGGGTAAATGTCTTTCAAAGGCACATCTCCAGGTGCTAAAATTCTGACTATTTGATTAGAAGGCAATAAAGTTACACAATTGGTTTGTTTTGCAGCTCCTTTTTTCCTCTGGGGTCCGTAATATAATGGGTCAGAAGGAGAAGCACGTCGGAGACTCAAGGAGGAGTGTCTTTTCCAGCTATACACTTCACTAGGAGACTGCAAGAAAAAAGGACTCTACTGAACAAATCATTACTATTACTGAGCTCAATAACAAATGTTTCTTGATAAATTCCTCTTCTTCTAAATTTCAAAGCAAAGGTAGCTACTGTGGCTGTCTCTCATGTCACCATATGACAAGTAAAAGACTGATTTTTTTGTCATTAAAAGCTCTTACAGGAGTGAAAAACTACAAACCATCTACACAAGTTTTAGGAATTGAGACTCTTTGAAGATCTAAAGTTGAATCAACTTTTGTTTTTGTTTTTCATGTTGAACCAGGAATAGAAAGCAGTGAAATAACCTAATACAGAATCAAACTATGTAACAAACTGTTACCATAATCTAAGCCTCCACTAATGTAGAAAAAAGCAAGCAGATATTTCAGCAATGAATTCAAAGGTAGGCATTAAAGCTGGGATTTGGCTCCAGATTCAGAAACATAAATGTAGGTGTCCACCTGTGAGCCAGGTACTTCATCTCCCACTGTAGACAGTAGAGCCTAGAGAATAAATCATCTCATCTTGAAGCAGGTCTCTACGTTTGGTCAGCTGGGCATTGCTACTACGAGTAAGAACTTAGATACCTTGTTCATACTAAACACCACTAACACTATACTTTGAATCTGTCCCACCAACCTCACATTCACCTTTCCCACTCCTTCTTTGACATTCACATCATGTATAAGAAAAGACAGGGCCTCAGTCTAAATCACAGAGAGCAAAATGTTTCATCACCCGTGTTGGTATGAAGTGTGTGGCACCTTTAGCACTACCTTCTCAAGGCTACCTCCCCTTTCCAGAAATAAACTCACATTCTATTACAAATAATATGAAAATCTAGTATAATAAATCCAGTAATATAGATGTAAAAAAAGTAAAACTCAACAACTAATTGCGTTGACAGGGAATGTTATTGACAAAACCGTATTTTTGAATCCGTCTGGATGTCAACATTTGACTTTCCCAAAAGTCACGTCTGTTAACAGTTAACTTTTCTAATTTGCCCCAATTTATTAAGCAAACATGATGTAGAATTATTTACTCCATAACACCACCCTTTTTATCTATCACTAGGTAGTAAATATAAATTAATCCAAAGGATTAAATGTACTGCTTTTATGTTCCCTCTGTTTACTTCCAGTTCTTGCAACAGCCTTCGTCACTACACTCTTTAAGTTTCACTTTCCTTTCTGGTCCTTTCCTAGTTGTGTCACAGGAGTGAGCACAACTACATGCAGCATTTACACTTAACTACATTATTAAATAGTGAAAGGGACATATATTTTTGTTACCATTTTTTGTATCTTCTTTTTTCTTAAATCTAGAGTCTTTCTAGATGCTGCACACAGCAAAAAGTTCACGCTGAACAGTCCAAAATGATACTGATAACCTTTTGGCCGGTGGTTTTACTTAATTAGAAATCTATAAAAACACGTGATTTTGAAAATAATCCTCTAGCCAGCACCATTCAGAACTTACCTACGATGAATTTTGTCTGTGCTAGATATTACATTGTCCAATTTCTTATTTGAAACTCCACTGAAATCCCTCTCATTAGACTACCCTACCAAATAGTGTGCACTACAGGAATTTGTCACCGACGGTCATTCCCTTCTTTTTCCATATCATTTGGTAAACAGGTACTTAACTGGTTACAGAATAAATGAGATCACATTACTTCATTGTATAATAACGCGGGGTATTTACCAAGAGGTCTGGGAAACCAATAACAATAGCAGCATAATTATGTTCATCTGAGAAAATCCTGTTGGGGGAGCTGATCTTTTGTCCCACAGCTGCACTGAGGTTTTCTGAAGATAGCTGGTCACTTGAAACTGCATGTGGCACACACAGTTCTGATGCTAAACAGGGAAATTAAACAAAATGAAAGTCATTAAATCCAGATGTGCGATAGGAAACAACATTAACTGTAAGAGTGCCGAGAACTGATCATTGCTAGTACTTCGAGCAGAAAAATCATGAAAAAGCAGAAGATTTGATTATCCTATATCACAGAAAAGAAGTCAGGAAATAATGTTATTTTTATAAAGTTAAGTACTTACGATCAGGAAATGTTAGCTTTGTGGTTGCTTAGACCACTTAACTTTGCACTCTACTGTGCAAATGAGTCAGGAAGCCTATGGAATAGATCAGCATGTGATCTCATTGAAGAGTGTGACATTGCAGACGCACAAAAAGGCAAAATGTAGGTTTGCACAGGTTAAGTGTCAACATGACATTCCTTGGTGGTTGTCTTGCTGTCTTTGTAATTTAAATAACGTTATTTGTAACACACTTCTGGTGAATAATTTATTTTTTTTTTCTTTAAGCTAAGGAAAACTACACTTTATTCTGTGCAACAAAACCAGCCCTTTACCTTGCCTCAAATTATCAACACAGTCAGTGCCTGCTATCTTTAGGTCTGCAGCATACACTATTTCCACTTCAATGGGCAGACTATCTCGTTTACCTGGCAGCGGGCGAAAATCTCCCTCAAAGGATTAATGGGCTACTGGTTTGGGTCAGTGGCAAACCCACAATGGTCTATCTTTTCTTAGTTTTCCTGCCACAGGTTCTGCCTCAAAGAATGAGAACAGGCTGTAGATGTTACATTCAGGGTTTGCTGGATGATTTGGAAAAAAAGTGGAGAGGGGATATAACTTTTTAGATTGGAAGAGAAGAAATATGATAACAAAGGCTAAAAATAGCACAAAAAGCATGCAGCAATAAACTGTTCACAAATACTTTGAGACTGGAAATTATAATGTTTCTACCCATCTGAGGAATGATACTTCATAGTGGTTTCTAAGTAAGGTAATAAGAGGAAGGAAACTACTGTGCTCTGATGGAGCTTGATAAGTTGATAGAGTAAACTGTACTTGAGATAAAAAGGATCCTAGATATCTAAGCTGTGGTTAGAGTCCTTGGAAACCAATTTGTTTCTGTTGGTGTAAAATAAGCCATCTTTGTTATTTGTCAATAATGTTTGCTTGTATCATATTTACACTGTCTTAATCTTCATACTTCTGCTAGCCACAAGGACCAGGACAAAAGGACCAGGATTCCTCTTTAATAGATATAAAGTGGTTTCTCTATATTTTTCCTCTTGTCTCTCCGAGACACACTAGAGACAGGCCAAAGCCTATAAAACTGTTAGATGGTATCCATGTGTACTTCCAGTGTTAATAAACCAGTTAGGCTAAAGATTCTGTGCACTATGATGAAATGCTCAGGGTTGAAAATGTCATCAGTTCTGAAGACAGGCAGATCTTACCAAGCAGAATGATGAATATTGGAGCTATCTGCCTTCTTCTGCAGCTAAGCCACATCTCAATGCTTAGCACTACCTGGGAATTTTACTAAACAAATTCCCCCTATCTTTTAACACAGGTGTGGTGGCCTCAGTGGTCTCCTGCACTCCTCTCACTCTATCTGCAGAACTTTAGAAACTGTGACTTCTGTTCTAACAGTAGGTCTTTTGGATTTTTATAAATGTTGGGAAATGTTTTCCAGGTCATCTGAGTGTGTGCAACAGAACTGCAATAGCATCAACACTGGACTCATCAACATATTTAGTCCCTTCTATTCCTATGTTCTAATTCCTGCCTTGTTGTCTTTTTCCCTTTTCCACTCTGTATGCTTGCACTTCCTGAAAGTCCCTGACTGAGGGTCTTAAATGTTACAATGAAACAAAGATGCTTTATTCAACCAACCTGCAGTTTGAGCATGGAATTTTCCAGGCTTTGTGAAAAGTTATTATTAAAAGAACCTAGTTTGTGCAGCTGCAAACACAGAAATGATTAAAAAAAACTAAAACAGAACATGCCAAGCTTGCATTCTATACCTGTTGTTAAGCCAAATCCCATGTCAGCTGGTTCTTCACTCAATGCATACAGCTGGCAAACCTCAGTGCCTTCTGCTTCCATATGGGCACGCTTGGTTAAAAGAAATTTCCTGTAAAGGATACACATTTATAATAATTCCTGCCTCAGCCTGTGACTATAAACAAGGACTTTTATCTTCTGAAACTGAAAATATTCTACATTTATATAAACAAGCTTATCAACACTTTTTGCTAAAACTAAATATGATTTCCAAAACATGGGAGAGATGGGAAAAGGGTAAGCCAACAAGTGGCACATTTGTCTTTTGGGAAGTATGCACATTTTTTGGCTGTGCACTTACAACAGTAAGACAGCAGAGTACTATTTCTTTCACGTGACCATGAAAGTAAAGGAAGCTGGCACTAACTTTAGATGATGTGGCTGTATTTCCAAAGCTAGGTCAACCAACATTCTCATCTATAGAGATCAGCACCACTTCAGAAAAAAACAGTATTAACATGCACAAAATCAAAACTAGTCTAGATTTGCAAATGAATGGAGTAAAGCTTATCCTGTTCATTTACTACTCTAAAAGCCTACCTGCACTTTCACCAGAGCAAATCTGCATCTTAAACACCAACCGTATGTCTAGCCAATCTCACAAACTGAAATACAACTCTAAGAGCAGAAGTGAAATTCCTGAAGATAAACAGGACACAAACACGAAGTAATGGCATCAAGAAAACTAGGCTTAACTAACTGATTTGTTTCATTTTCCACCAAGAGCCACCGGTCTTCAGCCACCAGGAAAACAGATTTCAGGTTGATTGGAAGCGAGATGGTATGAGTTTGACCTTCTAATACATCCAGTACAATAAGGCGGTTTCTGTAAATTGGGAGCCAAGAAAGGAATAATCAGACAGAGATGTACACCAGCATATCTGTTATAGATCAGTGGAATACAAGGATATAATTTACTCTCACCCTGTTTCCTTGTAGAACACCAGCCAGTTTTTGTGTGAAAATTCTCGGCACATTTTGTAGTTGCTCTGTATAAAAATATGTCATACAGCAATTAGTGTTTATTGGATTTGTCCCAGTGAGTTTCCCTGACTCCTCTGGAAGTGCAGTACATTTTTCCTTTAGTTAGAATAATCCATGGCATTAATTACCTCTCAAAATGCTATCTAGCCTCTCTTGTCCCAGGTCATATAATTGCATCATTGGGTTCATTATTTTGGACATAATCCCTTGTAACAAAATGTTCTGTTATTCCCAGTTCTAGCTCCAAAGAAGGATATTTTGAAGACACATATCTTCAAAAGATACAACATTTATATTTTTCATAACACTATCCCAGAACAATGCTACATGTAAGGCATTTAAACATACACAAAAGTAAACAATTAAGTGCTTGGGCCTTAAAAAGAGGAAGATAAACAATTATGGGGCAGTTTATCCAATACTGAGCTTTGATTTTATGAAAAACTTCGTATAATAGGGGCAGATGCTGTTCCTCACCTTCTCTTCTTTGCTGCTCCACCAAGATGTTTTCTTAGGAGACTCTTGAGCTTCTGGTAAGAGCAAAAGTCGGCGAAGGGCACCATTGTTTGTATCCAGCAACAGCACAACATTGCTCTGTAAATAAAAAGTTTATTTGTGTACACCTCAAGCCCATTTAAGAGGCTGAAATAGATCTATCTGAAGCACTTTTGCAACTGTAGTAACATAGGACATTTTAAAGAGATGATCTAGACTTTGCTGAAAAATGTAGACTGAATCTTCTAGGTTCTTTTCAAAGCCATGGAGAAATTTAATTGTAGTGGTTAAGTATGCACAAAAAGGGCTGCACTGACATTCCAGTTTTTCAATAATGTTTTCTCTATACATCTCACATTCACTTCCACATAAGCTCTAGGAACTAGAGTAGCATGTCTTACATGTCCGGGCTGTAGTCAGCTACAGGTGAGAGACATACCAGTTTTGGTCTCTCAAGTCACCAAAATAATTCCCTTTGGGTTTTATGTTTTCTTAGCATTCCTCTAAAGTACCCATTACTTAACTTACAGTGAAGGTGGAAAACTGGTGAGAGAAGAAATGGCTTAGTATTTTTCCCCTAAATTCATACTTCTGATACTGTGGAGCCTATTAAATACCCCAGTGCGTGACATTCCTTCTGTGACCTGCACACTGAGAAAGTTTACAGTGTCGGAGGTGGGACAGCTGTTGGAGGACAGCAGGATGACTCAAGAAGATGATGATCAGAAGCAGACAGAATACTGAATAAAGTGGTGCAATTGTTCTCCCTCTATGAAAATATGATATGTTAAATTTTGAATTTCTTCAGATTTCTTAGTTTGTTACTCAGGGTTCAGACACAATGGCAAATGATGGGGACATTTTAAACATTTATTTTTAGATAGTACTATCACCACTCCTAAAGTGTTTAACGAAGAATTCAGGGGAACAATCATTCAGGGCCAATCTTAACCACATCAAATTAAATTTAAAAGGTAATTAAGACTTGAGTTGAAATTTTTGTTTGCCATACAAGGAAATGTCAGGTGCTGCAAGGACATTAGGTTCTGCAAGGACTTACTAAAAGTAAACTGTCTACGTACAATATCTGCAGCAACGCACGACGGACGTTAAGGGAGTAAAACATAAATTCTCACAAATTCTCCTAAATAAAAAACAGCACAAACAATCTGAGTCATAGCAGCTTTGCTCTTTTTGGGTATGCTTCCTACTTTCACTAGGATTATTTGGGAGAATTAACTTTATTTAATAATGACAGTCATTTGAAGCTAAATATGGTAAAGCACTTCAAATATTATGTCATTTGGAACATTTGGAAATTTCAGCTAGAGCTCAATACCTCTAAAAACAGAAGTTTGCTTATGTATTACAAACCAAAATTATAGAAATGTGGTTCAGGAAACAAAAAATAGGGCATTTGCGTTGGATGTTGGTTTTCTGTCATATTTTATTTATATAATTCTCCACAGCATTAGCCTTCCACGTGAGATAAAGAGCACATACAAATCAATTACATTCTTCCACTTAGTGTTAAATTTATGAGAGCAGTTGGTAATATAAAAAGCCTCTCTACTCCACCCCTTTTGATGTTAATGGTTTCCTTCTGTGCTAAGTGACTGATGTATATTCTGTCTGTGTTTAAGAATAGATTTTTGCGTCACTTGCAAACACATCCAAGAGCAGCTCTGGCAACTCTTCAAGTGGGCTGGGAAAAGACACTGGTGTGCAATTCCGCTGTGTTTGTTCTTGACTGGGAGAAAAGTAACCTTTGGGTGACCTCCCGACCCCCATGTCTGGAATTCCAAACTCTGGACAGATGCAATAACCAATCTTGTGAAGTGGTGTGCCTTTATTTTTAGTTACTGCAAAGTTTCCCCTTCCTTACTGCTGTTTTTATTTTAGCCAGCATTTTCCTCTTCGAAGTCCTTAAACCAAACAGGGCCATGATTTCACTTTGCTGGGATGGAAAGTTGTTTCTTATAGTCTTGCAGACAGAGAGGAGAGCTAAGGGAAATAATACACTCTAATTTCAGAGTGGGAGAGTATAAATAATTCATTCTTATTCTTATATTCTTATTCTTATATTCTTCTCCTCAAACTCATTCTTAGTTTTGTTCTTTTCTGCCCCCGATGCTCACACCCCAAGAAAGCAAGCTTGCAAATACAGACTCTTCTTAGCTTCAGATGAGGCCAATTGTTAGCTTGGCAGGACAAGCCCTCTGAACCTTTCTGTCTCCTGTCCCATAAGCACCTTTTCTATTAGAGCCACTCAAGGACTCCTTGAGTAACACACACGTGACAATCCTGAGGCTGTAAATCTTAGGCACAGATATAGACATATCACATTGTTCATTAGGTTCACATGAAAAAAGTCTGTGGAAGAATTTATGGTTGGGGCTCAAACCTCCATGCCTTCAGAGGTAGGGAAATGTATCCAAGTAGATTAGTGATGTTCTAATTAATTCAAGAGGTGTCTTTAGGTGATTTTTGAAACTTAATTGTACTAGAGATTTCAGTGAACAGAGAACAGCAAGTAGAGATCTAAGTTGTGTGCTTATAGAAAAGGAAAGTCTTCACCTTTTCTACAGAAGGTGGCACACCTTTCTATAAGGTGTGCTTACAGAAAAGGAAAGTCTTCTATAATATCCAGAAAATAAGATGATTTTATACTGTCAACTATTTTAAGAAAACAGACCCTTCCTCCTGCAAACATACATCAGAATATTATGGGGACTAGAGGTTTCAGCTGTTATTACTAGCATGCTGCTGGTACTTCAATAGGCAGGTGCCTACTTGTGTTTCAGGCTAGACTGCAAGAATGTTTAAAAGTCTCCTAAAGGCTGTTTGCCATTTTCTACATCTAGTGAGCAAGGTGGACCTCTGCGTTAGTTTCTGTGCCACAGACTCCCTCACTATCTCAGAGCTCTGACAAAGAGCTCCAGCAGCACGTGGTACAGGGAAAAGCACTTCCCTCCCTCCCTACCCCACTTCCTGACCAAGAAAGATAAAAGCAGAGTTAAAGAATGCTGGCAGGACACTGTGTGGGCAAAGCTTGCTATGCTCCCTGACGTAGACTGTCCAGTTGTAGCCTTTCAATAGAGCAAAGTCTTTGTGAAGAAAACCAGAAGCGTGCTATTAATTTATATGCAAATCAATTCTCCATGTGCATTTTCCTCCTATAATCCCATATAAAATCATGTATGAAGTTATCAAAAATCTTTTCAGTCTGCATTTGATCTCATTCCGAGCTGCAAAAGCAATGGGTGTATAAAGAAAAATACAAGTGAAATAGGTGGGCACAAAGCTTTATAGGAAATAGGGGTATGCCCTGAAGTGCACATGGGAAGGACAGGGCAGAGGCATTGCTGCTTTGAAAAGACGAATGCATGTCCCATCTTATGAGGAAAGAACTTGAGATTTCTGAAGGGTCTTTTCAAAGTCTCTCAGCTTAGTTTGAACAAAAAGATGCAGCCAAACCAGGCTGTGCTCACCGAGACCAATGGCCACTGCGAGGAACAGAACAATCTACTCTCTTCCAAGAAGATCTAAAAGTGGATTAAAAGCAGATAAATCTCTGATTTGTGCTATTAAGTTAAATCCCCAAGGAGTTTAGTTTTAGTAAAATTTTATTTAAAAAGACAGGAAGGAATGGTGATTTTTCATTTTCTTTCACTGGAGGGCTCCATTGAATCCAGATGGATGTCATCTGGGAAATAAATCACAGAAGCTTATTTGAACAGCCACAATATCATAATCTCATCCTTTCCAATAAGGTTGTCATTCGTTTTAAATTGTTCTTTTTTATAACTTTGTCAGAAACATTAATCTCCAAAGACCTTTATTAAAACAAAAAATTGGGAAAAATCTTAATTAATGGATTATATTATTTATGAAATATCAGCTGTCAAGTGGACTTTATTGAATAAATGAAAGTTCTTATTTCTACAAATATCATTAATATTTTAGGACTTTTTGCAAGTATATGTAGACAAACCTCTAATGCATCACATACATCATTTACATTACTTGTTTTTCTTAAAGATCTGTTTGATTCTCCCTTAACAGAAGTCATAACGCCTTGGAGCCTTGCCCAAATACAGATGTGCCACTAATCTACTTGTCTTAACATGTAAATTCTGCAAATTCTGAGCTTACAGCTGCCAGTGACCTTAGTAGACCTGAAGGTAGGCATCTTGACTACATGTCAAGGCTCCTTGTGTAGCCAGTGAAAAGAAAGAGGCACCTCCAGAAGACAATTCACCATCTTCTACATCTCTACCTTAGCTGGGATGAATTGCTCTTGCAGATTCTCTTTAAGCCCCCAAGACATACAGAAGACACTTGGATGATTATCTTAGGCTATATGCTTACCTGCTAACACCAATAATAAGGTATTTAGTTTCATATACAACAATATCCACCTCATTTTATAGGTGCATAAAGAAAGCATATGGTTTTTCCATGGCTCCACTGCAGGAACAGTTAGGAATAAAGACTAAGCTCTATGCGGAAAAAACAAATATTTGAGAATCTCCCTTTGATTCAGTGGGAAACAGAAATGCAGAGATCCTATCACATTATCCCTTAAATAAGGAAGGATAGCAGTGGCTGTGAAGGCCACAACAGCAGCACTTGTCTGACCTGGGCTTTGATGCCTCATTTGAAAATCAATCCCAAACAAATTACTAATGTAGTTCATGGATATGGATATGCAATCCACAAGAGAAAAAAAAATAATTTAAAAAAAACCCCCATATTTTTCTCTGTGCAAGATGTTTACTTAAGTTCCTCAAGAAGTCTAAACTTACTTTTGACCAGTGTCCTGAGTAGACAACGACTTTTTGCAACCAACTTTGTAGATTAATGAAACATATTTTCACACTCAATGAGTAAACTCTATCTTAACACTATGTAAAAATCCCTAAGATAATGTAAAGCGTTCAGAATGTTGTAATCCCATACTATTTTCTAGCACTGTAAACCAGGCATTTTTCCAGACAGGATTCGCTCACCTATAATACTTGCTAAGAAAGACTGAAACTGGCAATATTTAAGCTTTGCCAGAGAAAAACCATGAGATTACAGCTCAACTGAAGTCATCTGGAAAGAAGCACTGAGCTAGAATAGCCTTTCCACAGAACACTGAAAAGTACATTCCGTGAGGACAGACAAAACCAGTGACAGAGTTAATTACCTAAAGCTTTATGGATGAACCACTGATTAGAACTTCATTTCTGACACCATATGCTACTGTGATTTCATTAAACACAAAACTAACAGGACGGTCATTTTCATGAAAGGAACTTCAGAGCCTTGGAAAGTAAAGAAAATTGCTGGGCTTTGTATTACAAAGCATAAGACATTCTAAGCATTCTTAGACATGAGATAGTCTGCCATCTGTTTTACAGTTTCTTGTGTTGACTTTGCCAAAAAAGGCCAAGGATGTTCAGAACAAAACAAATGTGTTATGTGCATCTCAAAATAGCCCAAACGTCAATAGCTGTTCAAGACAACCACGCAGGCAATCACCACAAGCAGGTAATTTCAGAATCATCATTTTTCCAGTTGGCATTGGAAAGTGCCCAAAACAAAGCTAAAGAAGGCATAGGCAGTTCTCCTAAAGATGGAAAAATTGTGCTTCACATAAAGCATCAAAATTAACTGTAAGGTCTGAGACCAGAAAGTGGCATCAACACTTGACACACGTTTGTGGAACAACAGTATCAAAGAGCCCCTGGTTATGAAATGACTGAAAACTACTTAACACCCCAACTCCATGTAGGAAAGGTTCTTCTAGATCAGAGTCTCTCACCTGCTGAAAGATGGGCAGACAAAAATTCAGAACCACAAAATGAAAAGGAAAACCAACAATTACCACATTAAATGCCCATGTCAAATCACTTATTATGTAGGTAACATAAAAGACTATTATTAATATGAAAAAATGAATAGCAGCACTGTATCAACTGTTGCCTCTTCCTACTTCTGCACAAAGAAGTTTTCAAATGGAAATGTTCCAATCAGTTCACTGATAGTAATGAAAAGTGGAAAGTATGTGGAAAGTATGCTATACTTGACTTTAAAAAAAGGATTCAAGGCAAACCAACACTGAAGTCATCAGTTGTTCTAAAATCGCATTGCTGATACACTAGATGTCAAGGCTTACATAGTCTTCTTTCTAGTCTCAGTACTTATGTTCAGAATGAGAAATATTGGGATTCACAAAACAAATAAAAAATAATGTCATGAAGCAAAGACAAGCTTACTTTGTGAGTCAGCAAATGTCTCTTTTATATACTACTTGAAAAGTTAGAATGGGACAAGATTGAAGCAGAACTTAAGTTCACAGCATAAACCAGCTTACTTTGCACTTTGCAAATATCTCTGCTTGACTGAGACTCTTGAACTGAACTCACTATCTCTCTTTCTCCCATGAAGGCCAATCTCCTTCTATCAGTAAGAGAAGCAAGATAAGCAGGTAGAACTCAGCTTCAAGAATGCAAAAGGACATCGTCCAGCTAAAAAGTGCAAGATTAAAATCTCCACGTAAAAAATAGAGGTGAAGATAACTACTAGGTGTCAAGGTTAGTGAAAAAGAGAGCATTCAGAAGGGGGTATGCTTCTCCAGAGTATTTCCATCTATAGACTCCTCAGCAATCCTACCCTTGTGATACTGCTTTGCTCATCACTAAACATTTAGTTGTATTTTAATTTTTTTTACCTCTTCTTCATGCAGAACCACTTGACCTTTGAGTGGATTTCCTAGGGGTGCCACAGTCACAAAAGGTTGCCAGACACTTCCAATTGTTCTTGGGAAAAGGTCATAAAGATCCACAAAGTATCCACTCTTGCTAGAAACATTCATGAAGTACAAGGAAACAGGATTGCATGTAGTAACATAAAGAACATTTTCGGTTTCCTCTTCTGAAATACAAAATTAAAATTAATTGAAAACTACTGACATCATGAACTGCTCTTCTGCAATATATATGTCATAAACTCAGTAGATGAAATAGCAAAATGTACAGAAAAATTACCACTGTGGACTCAGCAAAATAAAGAGAGAAAGGGTCTTGATACTAACTAAATGTTAACAGGCAGAATCTTGCCACAACACTATTAGCTCTTTAAACAAGTAGTCCAAGGCACATTTGTGTAAACATGATTGCAGCGCCTGCCAGCTACCAGCATACACAAAATCTGTCCAGATGTTTTTGTTTGTTTATAATCTTGATTCTCCCCTCCTTCTTGATCCCATCTTCCCTTTCAATTCATGTATTTAATAATTAACATGGGAGAGTGTGAACTTCATATGGAACTTTTCACATGCAGTACCTGCCTAACTGATTTCAGACAATTCTTGAAATAAATACAAACCCACCTATTTTTATTTCACTGTCATAGAATCGTAGAAACATTAAAGTTGAAAAAGACCTCTTAGATCATCAAGTCCAACCATCTACCCAACATTATCATCATAAATGTTTGTTAGTGTTTTTGAAACTAAGGATACAAGCAGAAAAAGCAGCATTCCAGTTCGATCATTACCATTTGTTTATAATACACAAGAAAGTTTAGACATGTTTTATGATGAACCCTAAAAACATTTACAAATATTCCCAATGGCACACAATTCACTTTAGGACCTAAACAGTACAGGTAAGTCAGGTAGGCATGACCCAGTGAGAAAGAATTTTAATCTGTATAAGCACAGGTAAAAACACGCTGCATTCTGCAAGTTAAGGTTTGCATTAAAACTGAACTGAGAGAGGAAAAGTCAAGGAATCATTTTTGCAAATTAATACAACGTTGAATATGCAAACTAAACAGACTCGCAGTTTTGCGGCTGTGTCCTTAATTACATCTCCTTCTCTTACTCTGAGAAAGATGCAATCCTTACAAAGACCACAATGACTCAGTGGAATTATGCTCTGCTTTCAATAGCTGATTATTTGTGTGTTTCACCTACAGCTAAGAAAAAGTGGGAAAAGATAAATTATCATTCCTATACCCCATTCCCATATGTCACATCCTCCACTCCCATATTCTAATTTCCCTATTCTTATTCCTAGAGTCCATTGCAAACATACCTAGAAACACACACTACCTTCAATACACTGAAGTGTTGTTATTACACTTAGAATCCCTCACATTGCCCCTCTTCTTAGATGTTGCCACTGGCTAAAGCACTTACGAAGTCAACAGCCCAGTCTTTCCTTATCTCCAGGATATTTCATGTGTTTGTAATACTGGGGATCATTACAAAAATTGTTTGATTTTCTTACCGCACCTTTTGTTACCGTGACATCACAAATTAAGTTAATTTCACTCAAGGGCAGTGTCCAAAATGCAAGTTGTTCTGTGAAACTGAGGGACCTGGCTTCATGTCGTTCCAGTGGAAATCCTTGAATATTTAAGTACACAGGGCCCTAAAACAAATGATAACAATGAAGACTTGCTAAATTATTCCACCCTATGAAAATCTAGAAGACTTCTTCACGACTTAATACTTTTAGCAATTGAAACAGACCAATTACTAAATAAATAAAAGGGAAAAAGAAATGCTCTTCTGCGAGCAACCTGTATATCCATACTGCCATTTTCTGTACAGGGTAGAAAATATCATCAAATAACTTTAGTCTTTTAGTGCTTTGGAACTTCTTTGCTCAGTGGCCTGAAGGAGGTATTATATACTGAAAAAACACACTCCATACAAGGAAACATTTTTCTTTCAGAGAAGCTCAATGGCAATTTCTTATTATATGAACTCTAAATCTCACCCCGACATGACATGAACATTTCAGGTTTTTCCTTATGCACTGGAGTAATAACTAGTGAAGTTAAGCCAAGAAATCATAGCTGAAAAGGACTTAAAAGTTTTGGCTGCAGGTCAAATTGTACCATAGGTTCAGACTTTAGCAGTGCCAAAGACCCATAATAATTTGGCTGCATGCAAAATAGAATCAGGAAACAGCTTTCTTTTCAGTCTCTGATCTTATAAAAAAAATTTGAGATCGGGGGCCCAAAACTGGCTGCCTTCAAGCATCCAAAACAGATAAAAAAGTTCCCTCAAATATGATATTTTCAATATCATTATAAAAATATCTTTTCAAAAACTTTTGACCAAACCTACTGATTTTTAAGCACATTTTACATTGTGAGAGCTAGGTATAAGAAAATGTTCATTTTTCTAGTCAGTATATTAAAAAAAAACAAGATCAGGGAACAAGGGTGATGCTTTGTACACACTCCTTTTGTTCCTGAAGAAATTAAAGGCATTTTAGGTCTTTGCACCCCAATACATGAACTGAGTGTTACATTAATTAATTAATTAATTAAGGAAAAAGAAAAAAGACAAACCTTTACATCTATTTTTTGAGTTTCCGTTGGACACAGCAGTTTCTGTCGTGCATCCCCTGGCTGATTGACTTTCCAGTAGCCCATAAATTTATGATCTGGTAATGGCAGTCTGTCAAACAACGTAGGAACAAATGCATTTTTACATTCATTAACCAGAAACTGATATGGAATAAATAAGTTTAAACGACTGCACTTTTCCAATGAGGCATAGGTGAAGATTCTCCTGTAGAGAATCTTATTCACTAAAGTATTTAATTTCCTTTATGTTTTAAAGAACAAAAATATTAGCCTCCTGCAATACTAATACAGTCACAGCCTAAACAAACATCATAAAAGAAGCAGCAATTTACATAACACATCCTCAAAAGGAAAACTTTTCGGGTCTGAATTATTTGATTTATTTAATAATATATATCCAAACCATCTCTTGCTTTGCTTTATTCAGACCAGGCACACAATAAAGGTTCAGTGAATTATTTCGATATACTTTGCCAATGCTCACATGAACAAAGGCAAAGGAATAGAGATATGAGAGTATCTCACTGCCTTATGGCCAGTACAGTCTGCAAAAAGGACAGGGACATCTCTGAAAGCCTCAGTTGCTTGCCTTGGCCTTCATTCTGTACCTTTATTTATTGAAGAAATATATGGGCCACAGGAAAGCTGATTTATATAGGGAAAGAAAATGCCAGTGTATGACAAAATAGCTTGACAGCAAAACAGGAACAACAAAAATATTATTTCTTTCCTCTGAATTGATTTTCAACCATGGGAAGGAGTTTGACTTTGTTAATTGGCATGAATACCTTCAAGCTAATGAACTCATCACTTTGGTTTCTTTCATTTGGGATCAGTTGCTCCTAAAGAGACCTGCTATTAAAAGTGAATTCTGCGTTACCCGCTGTGGCGCATTATTGTACAGCTATGGGACTTGGCAAGAGAACAGAAGACATTCCTTCTCCCAGTTTCTATAAATATCTCTATAGTCTATTTTAAGGAAGTTCTCTCAGACTGTTTGTTAAAAGTCTGTGCGTGGTCTCTTCTGTCTGATGATACTTGTTCCTACTGAGAGAACTGTTTCACCTCTCTCCACCAACCAACTGGCCCCTCTAGGTATTAAGAGATTTGTTTCATTTCTTTTTGATATTCTTTTCAGAATAAGGGATCCCAAATCAAAAATCTCAGTTGGACTACATATGAATCTTGGCAAATTTTAATTTTACTTTTTATTTTCCACTGAAATCTTAAAGGAAAATTCAGGGAATGAAAGCTAATATCCTCTTATCTTTGCAACTCCTGCAGGAAAATTGCAGTAACATTTTTTACTGGTATGTTGACACCAAATCTCAAGGCAGACAGTCCAGTCAGCCTCCATTCTCATTCTGCATTTGGACCCAAGGCAGTCAGAGAGACAAAGATGCATTCTGCGTACAGAAAATGGTTTGGGTGCTATAGATTGTTGGTGCTTATAGCTAAATGTCCAACTGCCAACAACATGCCACTGGGGCATGTAATGAGGAAAGACAATCTCATAAATTCCCTGTCTTAGTCTAAGAACCAGCAGAGTCTCCATTCTCTATCTGTTGCCTTGTTAAGAATATCAATAGATACCAAAGTTTGAAGACTGATTTATTTTGCATTCTTCCTCACTTTAGTTTGCATTTGTCCATTCTTTACACCCAGCCAGTCCAGCCAGATTCTTCCCAGATTAAGAAATGAATTAAAACAGAGTAGAAAAAAAAACAAACCAAACCAAACCAAGCCCAAGTACAGCATACTGTAGATCACAACATTTAACACCATAAGGAAAAACACATAGGATGCACTATTTCAACATATACACAATTCTTAGATATATTTATTCATGCAGTCAGAGAACAGGTAAACAGACAAGTCACTAAACTAAATGTCAGTTTATCCATGAACTGGAATTCTACTTCAGGCTTCCATTCGGGTTTCAAATTATTTGTTGGCAAAATGTTGGTTATGTCTTGTGACAAAACTGCCCTGCATGCAAAAAGAAACTGAAGACATTTTCTTTTCTTTTTTGCCGAGATGACTCCGAGTAGCATAATCCCTGAGGTGTCTGTAATCAGCAATAATTGTTTCCTGCTAGCTCAATGCAACATCAACTTCCACAAGGATTTGGACTTTGGTTTTAATTCCTTACACATTAATCCTATGGACGACATCCTAGAAATCAATGGTTCACTAATAATCATGAATAGTTACTAAATTTTAAAACAAAACATATGTTAATAACCAGCTCTAACCAAACAACCTGCTATATATAGCAACAGAATTACAGATTGCATTCCCAAAGAAACAAAACGTTTCCACTCTGGTTCAGCTTTCCGGAGATTTGTTTTGCCAAAGGTTCCCCATAGGGAAAACTGATTTCTCCTTTCTCCTAGATTCTTGAAGCTTTGTTCTCTTCCCTGTTTCTGAACAATTTAGTTTCTCTGAGGTAGCAGACCAAGCTATCAAGAATAGAAAGGAGAATAGAAAAGTAGGTAAGAATTTAAGAATAAAACAGAAAGCAGAATTCATAATACAGAGTTCTTTGTCAAGAGTAATAGGGATCTTACTCTTCTAGGACCTGACAATTCCTTTTTACTCCATCTCACTGCTCTCATATAAATCTGGTCTAAGAAAGACAAACAGCATTGAAGAAGCTGGTGGCATTAAAGCTCTTGTAACCAGTCTGCCTTCTGAATGATTTTCAGGAGAGAGGGTGCAGAGGGACTGGAATAAGATGCTCACACTGAAAACCTGTGTACATCTTAACAGTTTTCCTTTAGTGAGGATATATGACATGCAGTGAAGGAGGAAAATCATCTCCCCCCGGACTTACAAGTAACAAGCAATGTTTGAAAATAACTTGAAGTGACAGTACTAGTAAAAAGCTTCACAAGGCTCCTGCCACGCTGCTGTATTTCAAATTAATTAACCAAATGCCGTTTACATAAAAGGCAGACAGAATACCATGGAAATGCCACCACTAGCAAAAATCTGCGAAGTAAAGAGATCTGATGGGTGTAAAATGTGCACTAGCTGGCTAAGAACAGTACTGAATCTCCACTGCTCACTCCAGCTAGGGTGTGCAGAGTGATCTGTGATTTCTGCTTTCCTCAAATGTGGGAAAAGGTTTCTGGAACAGAAAACCAATACAACAGATTGCAGTAATCTTGTAAGTAAGCCAAGACTTAAAAGCAAGTTCTAAGGAATTATTCCTAATCAGTTCTTTGATTATTGATCTGTCAAGGCCTGCTGCTTAAGGAAAAATGAGAAATATTTTTTAATGTTTATTTACTCTAAATTTACATCCTGGATTTTTACAAGATCACTGCTGTTCATGACATGGTTATATATATGGTTATATATAAGGAGAGATTTTGTTTAGAAAAGGCGATTGCACAGGACCTACAGTTGATGGGGCAATTCTACAAAAAATTACTATTCAGTCTGATTTTCTTTACCCACAGCAGCCTAAGGGGAGACAAACTGTCAAAAGATAATTCTCTAGTGTCTTCTGCACCTGGAAAACATTTCAAAGCGACACCTACAGAACACAATTTCATTTCATTTGTATCTTTCTGATTTAGAAAATGAATTCATTTTAGTCTACTTAAAAAACAACAAGGCAACCACCAAACAATTGTGTCTGAACTTAATTATTTCCCTTTCTAAGAACATGCTGGAAAATGGCTATGAATCTTGTAAGACAGAAGTTCCACTGAATACAAAATCTCTAAGTCAGCTGTCACACTGATACAGCTGTGGACATGAACTATGACAGGCAACAAAGCTGCTTAATACATGGTCTCGTGAACCAGCTCAGTGCTGGCACAGAATGTTACTGAAGGACTTCAGTAAGAAGCCTCTGCTCTAGCTCATTGTCCTGGTTTGAGAATTAACAGAACAGAACTAATTCAGTTCAGTGATTTTACTTTTCAGCTCAGTTCTTCTAACTCACTGCACTGTCTGAAGTCAGCAGCCTGTTTTCACAGACAGTGTCTGCTGCTAGCAGTGATAACAGCCCGTGTTCAGGGTTACTACCAAGGAGTGGTGTGCAGACCAAGGCCACTGCTGGATCTTGTGTACCACACTGGGGGTGCAGAAAGTGAAAGGTGGCACCTGCAGGGAGAAGTGGACAGGGCAGGTGACCCCAAACTGACCAGTGAGGGATTCCACCCCATATACGTCATATTTGGTATAAAGCTGAGGGATCTGGAGGGTCTGTAGCTCTCTCTGGAGTCTCCCGGGCTCTTCTCCCCTCTTGGAACACTTTGCCAGCTTTGCTTGGCTTGGCAAGTTCTGTCTTCAGCCCAAATCATTGTGTTCCTGAATCTGATACCAGGATCCCGCCCCTGAACACAGCTCCCGTCTGCTGCGGGGCCCAGTCGGGGACTCCCCTGGTGCCTGCTCCACAGCATCAGTGGTGATGGTGACATAATTACCATCAGGGGGGTTGGGTTCAATACTGGGTTTGTATAGAGTTGTAAATATTCTAGTTTTATTATTGTTACTTTCATTTTCATTCAAGCTGTTGCAGTTTCCCTTTCTAATGGTTGAGTCTCTCTCCCTCATTCCCTTTCTCTTCCCTTTGTGGGAGGGAGGTTAACAGAGAGCGTCTGTTACAGGTCTAGGGGTCCACCCTGACCCTAAACTGTGACACTCATTGAAGAGACTTCTATCCCATCTAACTTTTTTGGACTTAAGTAAGATACAGCTTGGCACCAGGAAAATTCCTTACCAACCAGATCTCTGTATTTTATTTAAATACCTTTTGACTAAAAATATAAGCAGCAGACATACAGAACACTCTTGTCTCCTGTTCCTTGAGAGTGAACTGCTGATGCTGCACACCCCCCTTCCTCCACCCCTGAAATGCACAGGTTGGACAAGAGACACAGATGGTATGAGACAGGTCCAACAATTAAGCACAGATTACCTGTGGAAAAAAATAATTATCAGGGCTAAATGCCAGAATTAAGAGCTGAATGCTGTATTACCTAGAAATTGCAGATGGTCTGTGCACCAAAATGGCAGATTAACATGAGTTCAGTCAAATGTGACATAACAAACGTCAATGAGAAAAATAAAGTGTAATTATACATAAAGAAAGAGAATGAGTTAGCACAATGAGTAATCCATTTTACCCACTACGTCTTGGCAAAGCATCACAGAAAGCCTTCTGCTTCACACACATCACTGACAAAAATTAGAAACTATTGAACAGGCGATACCAGGAGATACAGACAATATCATGATGATAGAACCTGACAATACTGAACATGTCAGTGCCTTGAAGAATGGTCATTGTATTTGGGGAAAAAAAATCCCTGAAGGAAACAAAAAGCCCAAGTAAAGCATTACCTTATGGGTCTAGTATATGATATTAATTTTTGAAATAAATTAACATGTACAAATAATTTTTCTATTGAAAAATAAGTACTGCAAAAATTCACAAATTATTTGAGCCAACACATGCCAGAGAATACTTGTAAAAAGGAGTCATTGTTTCAGTATAACTATTTTTCTGTCCTAGAATTTCTTGGAAATGCTTCAGTATCACAAAACTTCTTAACTGTATAGCATTTGTATTCTTATCAATAGCAATAATTTTGCTGCAGGTGTGACTAACATTCTCAGGCAGAATAGGTTTGGACGATGATCCTCCTCATTTTCACCTTGCTTAATAGGACCACTGAGAATTTATTATGCTAGTTAGTTAAGTCTTTAAAATCTTGCAAATTAAGACTGTAGCACAGAAGTGACACTCTGTGGGGGTACGCTGTTGTCACCAGGACACTGTAGATATCACACCTAGCAAACGTTCAGATCTACCAGCTAGTGAGAGTCTATGAGCAGGTACGAAAACAAGTGATTGAAAGTGATTTTGACAAGTCAGAAAAATAACTTTAAAAAATATAATTTAGTAAGAAAAGCATAAGCATGAAGGAAGTTGATTATATAAAGCAAAGATAGGTTAAGCACTACACAGGGTTCTGCAGAAAGGATCTGGAGGTTCATGTTTAGAAAACTAGACATGAGTCAAACACTGTAAGAAATGCAACCAAACCCAGGTTTTTAAAGAGGGACTAAGTCATGAAATCCATCTCTATTCTATACTCTCATGCTACTCTACTCAGCTCTAGTAGAAGCTAACCTGCCCAGTTTCATACACAGGGCTTAAAGATGGACATGAATCAAGTGGAGAGAGTGAGCATAAAAGAAAACCAACCAGAGGCCTTAAGAAAGGGGGAAGATTGAGATAACTGGAGGTGTTAGCTTAGATGACTAATGGCAAGGATAGAAACAAGATAGAAACAAGACTGAGTTGCTTGGCAGGTTACAGAACTCAAATCTCTGAAGGTTTTCAGGTATGAGTCATGACCAAAAAATCATATAAGAACCATTATCCTACTCTCAGATTCATTGAAAACAGTATAGAGGGGGTCAGTACTCTAGTTCTAAACACGTAGCAGCTTTGGGAGGCAGCTTTTCTGCAGTGGTCCAAACACCATACCCAATTACCTCAATGTGTCCATCACAGAAGTTTGCAATATGGGCTGGAACCAATTTGGAGAGATCATCTAAATGTTCTTTTACCACAAGGCAGAATTTATTGTGTCTAAACCATTCCTGAAGGATGTGTCTGTAATTCACGGTGATCCACATGTGGCTTACAAGCTCCACAGGGTTAAATATGACCAACAGCAGGACTGTCTTGGAATGGAGCAGTAGGATAACCTGAAATACCAGCTGTAGTGGATGCAAGTGAGATACTAAGACCAAGACTGATGCGTTACCAGAACCAGGTGGTCAGCATAGTTCCAGTTTTGCATGGTGAGGTCTAAGAAAAAGTTGCTTTTATCAACTCTATGTGAACTGTTCCTGTAGTTTCTCCTTCTCTTGGCCTTCAGTGTACAGACTACCAGCCAAGTGAAGTTTTTGATGAGCATGAGCATCTTGTGGGGGTCTTGTAAGTCTGTCACAGTTAGTGTAACCTGCCCTGTAAAACCTCAGTGATGGATTTGAAATGATCAGGTAATTATCCCTAATTCAATATGATCAGATCTTTCTTCTTTCTCCCTTCTAGACTGAACAGTCCCCAATTACTGCAGTCTTTCTTGTATGTTTCCCAAACCTCTGATCTTCTCATTACTAAAGTCTTCGCCAATCCACCCATGTAAACCCACATCTAATACTTCTAAAAATAACATAAAAATTGTAATTTCTTAAAACCTATGTCAAATACCATAATTCTTTAAAACAGAAATTACATAGTTACTTTTAGGAAAGAAACTATGGGAAGAGTTTCAAGTGTGTACTCTCAATCTGATAGACACTGTAGTTGCTCAAGTACTGGTTCTCTAGGTACATAATTCTTCTGTCATCAAAATTAAAAGGCACATCACAGACATTTCACTGCCCATCTTCCTTTAATAGTTATCTGTAGGATGTTAGATATGATAATAGCAGGAGAAACCTACACATGGATACCTAATATCAAGATGTCATAAGAATCAGTCCCTCCTCAGCAAATATAAAATATGTATGTCCGTATATTTATGGATATATTTGCATATATCCATAAAGCTTCCTTCATGAAAGGGAAATAGTTGTTTCTCCATAAATAAATTATGTATTAGAGTTAAAGCCAGGTAAGTTTTCTAATTGCTTTTTAACATGAACTACTTAAGCCTGTTATCTGTGAATTGAAGAATGAGTTAAATCTCTTTCATGATCTAGTTCATTCTTTAAAAAAAGGGAAAAAAAGGCTATTTTGATTCTAATCTCTGAAAAAATGTATGGTGTAATATGTCAACTGGTAATTAAAGAATACAAATGATATACAGACACATAAAAAAGTGGTTCTTAGAGCTTACATGCATTGCCCTATTCTGCAGAAGTATTTTTGTAGAGTCTTTTGTGAGTATCGAAGACAAAAACCCACTAATACTGAAGACAACTTCGGGTTTTTTTGCTACCTATTTAGGTAATAAATAACAGGACAGAAATGTTGCAATTCAATTAAAAAAACACAGGAGAAGAAACAAGTATTTCCCTTTATTAATATATATCTCTTTACCATACAAGCTATCAGTATGTACATGGACATTCAAGATAAAATATTAGTAATAAGCAAATACTCTATCATAAAGTAATTTATACTGTTGTAACTTATTTGGAGGAGTATTACTTTGAACCAGAGGAGGATTTACTTCAAGTATTCCAGGTTGGTTTTAAATCAGTTAGCAGCAAGATAACACATTATAAAAAAAAATGATCATGAGACACCTGTCTTCTTAATATAAATCTTATGTTATTCTTACTCCTTGGCCAGCTGTACATTGGTTGGTTTTGCTCCAATAGGTATCCCATATTTGTGCAAAACGCCCATTAGAATTTCACGCGTTTCACTGTTGTAGGAGTCAAAGTCAAACACGTTTCGAACAACATTTGCCAGTCCTTCCATTGGAAATTTCTGTGAAGAAACAAAGACAAATTTTCATAAATGTGTCCTATACTTTTAATCAAACATCAGGAGTTTAATACTTTCCCAACTTAATAAATATCTAATCTCTGAAATAAAACATTTGTGATACAAGCAATACTAAAATTAGCCAGTTACTGTGGTAGAAAGGAGTACCAATGCTAGAAGAAATAAGCTTGTACAAAACCTTTTTTAATCCATGGTGTACATGCCACAGAATATTTCAGTACTAGTACTGGTATAAAAGCATGCTAAAATACGTTCTGCTTTTTTCTGTCTGTGAGGAACCTATTGGAAGTTCTACATTATTACAGTTTAGCCAAATACAAGTTATTGCAGCATAATATAAAGTTGCTCTACAGCCTGTGCTCTCCTGGTTACAATGCACATTCCTTAATGAATGAGACAGGTTTTACAAGTAAAATTTCTCTGACTAAAAAACATATAAACAGTTCAAATGTATCATAAATGCAAAATGCTTGTGACAATGTTTACTAGTGAAAGTACGAGCTTGTATAATGTAAATTGCACCTTGGAGGCAAAGTCAACGCTATACTGAAAAAATAAAATAATAATTAAAAAAAATGCCCACAGACTTATTACAGTTAAGTTTAAAAACACATAAAGCTATTTAATACTTAGTGTGCAGGACCCGACCTCAATCTGTTTTCAAGCGTGTCTTCTTTTTGATAACAAGAATAAAACATGTGCAAAATTGTACATACTCTATATAACTGAACTCTTTCCTTCAGTAATTATTTTAAAACACTTATGATAATGAATACCGATTTCTCTGTGTTTTTTCATTTTCACTGCAAAGCACAACCAACAAACTGGCACAAAAGGTCACTCATGACCTTTTACCTGCCCTAAAGCAGATACTGCAGAAACCTTGGTCAAGTACTACAAATATTGTATGTTTTTCACTAGTAGTCTCTAAGTATGTGCACAGTTTTTTGAATCATTGCATAACTCCTGACATCAATACCGTTCTCCTCAGTGAATTGCCTCAATAGTTCCATGCCTCTTTTATCAGCAGGACATCATAAAAAATTTATTCCCTGAGCTATAACTGATCACTGCTGTCAGTAAAACCTGTTGGAACACAAGCCACTTATCAAAAGGCACTCTACTTCAGTTATTAAAAAAAAAAATCACAACTCTCATTTCAATCTGAGTAAATCCAACCACTTTTTAATAACTGCCTGGACAACTGCTTATTGAAGAAAGGCAATGCCAGTTCACCTGAAGGAGAAAAAAAATAAAAAAGAAGTTGAATGTTTGAGTTGAACATTTGAAAAAAAATTCATTTCATTTCTATTGATTTTTAAAACCAGATTACTGGAGAAAATATTGATCTCTCATCAGTCTGTCTGGTTCTCACTCATTGAATCTTCCCCTTACAAGTAACACCTCTGTGTGTATCTTAGAGTATTTTCACAGCTTAAATTCTTGACTATTCCTTAAAATAGTAAATAACATAGGATTTGATTTGAGCAAATTTTTATTTATATATATATATATATCTTATGCTTTATTTGATATGGAGTTGTGGCAGAATTCAGCTTGGTGACAAATCCATATTTTTATGCATCTTTCCATGACTACATGTATTGCTATAGTCTGCTTAAAAGCTATCAGCAAAATAGTAGTTCCCTAGTACAAATACAGAGGCAATGTGTATGCTATACACATTGAAGTCTACTGTACAACTACCACTAACCTGAAAAAAAAGGTGATGAATTATCTGCTATCCAGACTGTAATGAATTCAAATTTTTGTTTTAGACTTCTGCCTTGTGTTCTCACTACACATTCCATTCTGTCAGAACTACCCCAAATGCCCAACCTGCCCTCCCTTGCTGCTCATTCCTCAGTGCCCTTGACTTCCCCCTGTATCCCTGATGCCATTTCACTCAATGCTTCAAACTCTCTCTACCTCCTCAGTTGTCCTATCAGCAGGGCAAGAAGCACCAGGTCTCTGGCTCATCCCGAGCGACAGGCATACCAAGTGATTAACCAGTGCTTGTGTCTTTAGTGGCCACCATCTACTGCCAAGCAAAACAGATGATTTCTCCCCCTGTCTTTTCATTCACAGGGACACTAATGTCAATCTGTTCCTCTCTGTCACATAGCTGCTGATTTTGATTAAACCAGCAGAAGCCTAATTATCTTTGAAAACGGGTGCCTGAGATTCACTGTGGTTGGCCAAAAAGGTAAAAGGTTATTATCGATGTGTGTTTGTCAGCAAGGTGAGAAAGGGATACAAACTGTGATTTGATAAGCCTAGTTTTCTTTCAAGATTAGGCTGAACAGAAAAAAGTACTATCTTAGAACAAAAGCTTACTGAACAGGCCTAAAATGCCTGATGATTAGAAGACTTCAGGGCTAGAAGGTACCTCAGACATTTAC
This sequence comes from Chloroceryle amazona, assembly GCA_027560015.1. NCBI lineage: Eukaryota > Metazoa > Chordata > Aves > Coraciiformes > Cerylidae > Chloroceryle > Chloroceryle amazona. The sequence continues at coordinate 29,742 of JANHFX010001359.1, forward strand.
CGCTTGAAAACCATTATACTAGTGCCTACTATTAGAAAGTAACCTCAGTTACAAACAAGAAGGAAGACCTAAATGAAAAACCTCAGCTTTCCCAAACTCAGCAGAGTTAGTAAAAAGCTATTTCCATTTTATCTGGACTAATGTGGCTTGCCTGATTAACATCTACAAGGGACATCAGGTCCCTTGACTCTCCAAAGCAACATACAAAAAGTCTCATGAAAACTAGATTGCACAGAAGTCATCGCATATGCTGGTAATTACAGGCAGCACATGATAACCCAATGGATCCAGAGCTTGTTCATAAACCACGACTAGAATCAGTACTTCTGACATTTGACACAGTCTGAAAACTGCAGACAAAAAAAGCAAGACAAAAAGGCTAGATACGTTCAATCTAGAGCTGCAAAACCAAATCCCCTATGCAATCTCTGGAAAGAAATAGTTGCAGCAATGAACTTAGGCACCTGCATTAGACAACTTTCCCATGCCTGACAGTTTCAGGTCTTCAAACTCGAGCTTCCCCAAAAATCCTTAAGAAAAAGTTAGTGTACAGGCAATCTAGCTCTGAATGCAGAGGCAAAGGTACAGCTAATTGCTACAGGTTCCCTACTTGCATAATCTGTATGGAAAGATGCTCTTGTAACTACACTGAAGAGACCGCAATTAATCAGTGTGCAGATATTAACCTAATAATATGTTGATGGCACAATAATCAGAATATTTTTTAACTGACTAGCCCTAATGCCCAGATGTGTTCTCGGATAACAGCAATCAACAGTATTTTTTCTCCAAAACATCCAACCCTTTTTTAGAGAAGCAAAAAAGTTCCAAAATTATGTGAAAGAAATCAACTCAATAGTACAAAGAGAGTGGGGCTGTGGAACTGTTGTAAGGGAAATTGTTTAACAACATGACTAACTTCCCTCCTTCCTTCCTAAGGACCAGCAATTTTATTGACTCATTTCCCTCCTTCCTTTTCTTCTCTACCTGAAAACCTAAATGCTTCTTGCTTTGGAATAACCATTATGTTTATATTAATTGTTTACATTTGGCTACTCTCAGCATTTTTATTATTTAGATTGAAAAGCAAGTTACAGTAAACAAAATGTTGCATCCTTTCAAAGAGACCAGGATCATAAAAACAAATGTTACAGAAGAAATCAAAACTGCATGTTAGAGATTTGCATATTTATTGGATGATTTACTTCAGAAAGAGGAGAAAACTTAGTAGACAAGAAACTTTCCACTGATCTGTTCCCAATGTCCAGCTTGAAGTGACCATATAATCTGGTTCAGTGACGGAGACAGAAACAGAGAGTAAGAGCCCTTAAGACAATTAGCAAAGCAGCTCTTCCAATCTTCAATTAGATGCTGTTCACACGCAAAGAAAAAGAAGAATTAAATCCTATATTTCCACACTAGTTAGTGACGGAGGACAACACAACTCCAAGTTACTTGGAGGCAGATGATGAAAGAAAGAAGCTAGGAAGGAAGGTAGGAACATCCAGAAAGTATGAAGACAGCAAGGAGTAGAGTGTGATGATGGGAAGGAGTTAATTTTACAGAACCCCTAAAACACCAGCTTTTCAGCAGCACAGCAACTGTTCCTCAAATCTGTATTTTTTCCACTTTCATTTCAAATGTAACTGTGTTCAGAGATCAGCATGTACATGTTCTATCAGTTTGGTAAACAAATACCATCAACTGGTAATGGATCCTAATGAACTACTTTGCCCGTGTGTTTATTTGGACAGATTCCTCAATTTTTAAGTCTGAATTTTGTTAACCCTTAGTACGAAGTTATAAAGATAGCATTATTTTTTCTTTATAGTATTGATATGAGTAGTACCAATTTACTTTGTCTCAAGTCCTTGCTGCACCCTAGAGACCACAGAGAACAAAACTCTACCCTACCTGGAAATCTAGCTGAATTGAAGATTTTTAAAAGTATTAATTCTAAGATGCAGGATATAAATGTCTGTGTACATAGATGAATGTGTGTGAATATGTTCATAAGCACAAACACAAAACCATCATGCAACCTTGCTACACTAGGCAGTGTCAACCATGGTCAATAATTTATACGACATTGTATTCTAATTGCAATAATTACACTATTTCCACTAACCTTTTTTCAATCTACAGTTCAGTATCAGAAGAAATAGTCTATAAATTAACAATTTACCAATTTTATGATTATAAAGAGAACAGAATAAACCCACTGCCATTTGAAAGAGCATTAAGAGACTTTACATGTCAAACACTTCAGACAAAAACTATCCTTCAATTTATAAGGACAGAAGTCTTTATAAAGATGCATTCCTGTTTGGACTGCCCTAGGTGATCCTGCTTTGGCAGAGGGGTTGGACTTGATGATCTCTAGAGGTGCCTTCCAACCCCTAAGATTCTGTGATTCTGTGATTCTGTAAGTCAGGCCCTAATGCAATCTTTTGTTTTAACATTCATCATTAAATCAAAATTCATGATTTTACAGTTAAAATGTGTGTAGGAAGCAATCATGGATCCTAAGTACCTGTTTGCTAAGTTGTTATCCACCTAAGATTTTCCTTAGAAAATTGTATTACTGTTACGTGTCAGAAACTGATTTCCCCTCAGGAAATTATTAAAACAAAAAATTTTATACCAGCAGAAAGTGAACAGCTGCACTATCTTGGAAGTATTATATGCTGAATATGGAATTGTATAATGAAGTTTAGTATGAACCCTGCATATTGCAATCACAATTTGTGATTTTTTTCTCACATAGCAGAAAAAGAGATGCTTGGGGTTTTTTAAAAAATCTATAAATAAAACTATAGAAAAAATACCTGCCTGTGTACATCTGCAAGACTTACTCTCAGACTATCTGAACACCTGAATATGATGATTCCTTCAAAATGAAACACTTTTCATAAGAATTAAATAAAAACAAATGAACAATTATGGCATATTTTTCTAAAACCTTCAAGCTTTAAAAATTAGTAGTGATGTACTCAAGTTTTTTATGAAATCTGACATACCGTACCTGCAAATGTTTTACAATATTCACAACTTCTCTTGTTGAATAGGGATAGTTAATAATTCCTTGGTCAGCTAAGCTCCTGAGTTCTCCAAAAGCAGCCACCAGTTTCTGAAGAATTGCCTCTGGAACATCAGGACCATATTGTCTAAGCATAGCCAGCTCAGATTCTGGTTTGGGATTATCAACAGCATGGCAACTAAAAATGTCCCCTAAAAAGACAAAAAAGCACACAGTTAAGTAATTCACAAGGAAATATCACCACAACATCCCCTTAAAGTTCATACAGCACCTTAAATAGAAAAGTAATGACTCAAGAAGATGCCGAGTACCTGCTTGTTGAAGTACAACAGAAACTACTTTGAAACATGTTAAGAACAAACTCGCTATGTAGAATATGAAGGTTCCCAGAAACATAGAGACCTCTCCTGTCATTTTAATTATGGTCATCACTAGGGAGAAATTAACTTCAGGATGAAACACAACTCCAATGAGGAAAAAAAGGAAAAGAGGTTGAATGGGATCACCTGATGAACACCTTTAAAACACCATAGAATGCAGGGAAATCTTGGTATGCAGGAATGCCCTAATGCAAGCCCAAATGAGAGGTCTAGAGGAAATAGTGGATTCATCTTTTCTCTCTGCCTTTTTGAAGTATGGTAAGAATTTGCAAGATATATTTACATGATAATGGTCTGAATGATATAATCTATAAAACTGAGTTTATTCATAAAGAGCTCTTTAACAGTCTTTGCAGAAGCGTGATCAGATCCTGCTGAAAAATGGCTTGGATTAAAAGCAAAGGAAGCCCTGAGCTTGAAAAACAGAATCAACAAAGAACCGCAAAACCCCAATCAAGCTTCTGCCACGTGGGCCAAAAGCAGTAATGCTGTGATGATCAATTTTGCTTACAGGGTCCACATAACGAGGAAAATTAAGTCATGAAAAAGGCTATACTAAAAACTCTTGGGGCAACATAGCTGGGTGAAACTCAGAACCAATGGAATTGACATGGAATATCTACTCACTGGGAGCTACACCTGAAAAACAAAAAGCTATCAGGCAGTATGGAATTGGGTTTGCACCTGCTTTTATAAGTTATTATTTCTTTCAGTTAGGCATTACAGTCAAAGCTACCAAATGAAAACACATTAAGGTACCTGCACATAGATGGCTAAGCTAACATAGACAACACAGTGGAGTCTGGAGGGCTATTCAGCTTGCGGCCCTGGTGTAACACTATCAAAGCCTTGAAGATGCCAACTTAGACTAACACTGGACTATACAGGCAAACGAATTCTTCATCACTTGCCCTTATGCAGAGTAAATTCCTGCTTTTGCTGCGAGATGAAGCTGTGTGGAATCTTTGCGGATACACAGGATTCTTAGGACCTACCACGAGCTTTCTGAAATGAGGCTGTTTTGTGTGAAATTTGGACAGCCTTACCTGAAACTAAGATGAATTCATTATCTTGTTAAATATACGTATTTTAACAAGGCCTATTACACATGGCAATGTGCATGGAGAGGCTAATGAGGATTAACAAGTGGGTAGCATAGTGCTAACACCAAAAGAGACAGTAGCCTCCACTACTGAAAGCAGAGAAAAGAACCATCCATCAAGCTCCCATCTCTTGCACCAAAGAGGACAGCACTTGGCATGTGGCTTGTTTGATGTGGGGAAAAAAACCGGTGAGTAGTTGTGTTAACCACTGATGTCAGATATCAAGCTGCTTACAGCTCATGTTATTGCTGTACCTATATACAATATACCCTCATTAACAAAGATTCCTGTGACCTTGTCTGTCTGCTGTGTTTGTCCAGATCCCATAAAATGAAATAGTTTTACTAGAGATGACCAAACATAGTTGTTCACTTCAGGGCAAGTTCAGGCACTTTTATTAAGATATGTAAATTTATTGTTAGTCTTCAAGGTGAATCTCACCTCAAGTGTGTTATGGGAAACAAAGCATCAATATGCATTAGAACTCCTACTCATGACATCTAATGAATAAAGACAGTCATTCTATTAATAAATTCCATTAAATATCACCATTTAATATTAATTACTTACCTAATGTGCCAAAAAAGTCATTACCCAAGAAAGGAAATCCAGGTCTATTTGCTAGAACTATCATTCTAAAATCAGGATGAATAACTATTACATTCTCTCTCCCCTCTACATGAGCATGATCTGGAAAAGAAATAAAATTTATTAATTGTATATTTAAGCTTTGTGATTATGAATGAATTAAAGTAATACAATTAGATTAGAAGAATTCTTCTAACCTAATTATGTTCTTAGAAGAACAGTTACAAAAAAAGGCTCAATAGCTTCTTAGCATGTCATTCAACGAGAGAGCTAGATTTCATTTTAAAGTTTCATAATTTGTTTCTTGAAAATTTAATTGAAATGTTTCATTTAAGAAATGCAGCCGTTGCTCTTGGGGTGGGGCCTACTTGTCCTGTTTATATCAAATTTAATCAAAATGATGAAGCACTGGTGAATAAAATGTGCTTTCATATAGGTCTGACATCATCTGATCTGTGAACACAGGACTGAAGCTCCTGGTTATTACAAAAAACTGTGAGAAGCCAGAGACACATCATGTCACACATGAAGTCTCTGTTTCTCCAAAATGAGTCAGACTGGTCCTACTTGTACCCTTGCATCATGTTTCCAGTGGCACATGATGTCTGGGAATCCTTTTCTCTCTAAAAAGAGTGCCCACCTACGGTTTATAATGACAAGAAAAACTCAAGTGCTGTGCCATGTGAACACTGAATGATTGCTCTGCTCATTATGTAAACATTGTTCCCAGTATTGTTAAAAAGAAACTCATTACACGAAGTATGGTGTCTACTAACATCCAGCAGGCATTTCAAACATGGTCTTTCATTGTAACATAATGAAGAACATTTAGTTCCTGCAATTCACATAAATTAAATTCCATTAAAGTACAAAACACTCCATCCTGCAGGTTATATTTAAATAATATAAACCCCTTAACAATTTAACCTTAGATATATCTTCAGTTCTAGATCTGATCAAAATATCTTCCAACTGTCCAGATGGGGATAACCAAGATCATGATTTGGTCAACTAGATCTTTATTTCTTATGATGAATAAGAAGCAGAGAGGTCAACTTACAGTTTGTTGAGGTTTTTGTTACTTTTTATTGATTTATTTTTCAGCAAAATTAATGAGAATGCTCATTTAAGAAAACCTTCACAGCTATTATGAAAGTATTAAAGAATATAACTGTATATAAAGTATAGAAAGTATTAAAGAATATAACTATAATACAAATTCTTTAACTGTTAACCTTTTAGCATCAAGTACTTTTTTCATTTTGCTGTAAATGATAAAAGTACTTTCTAGCTACTTACTGGCAACGATTCGCCTTCCATCTGACAAAACCATTTCCCCACTTTCTACTAAAGTTTTTAAGACACAGGTAACATTTGTTGGTGCTTTGTCTGCCTCATCAATTACCAAAATATGTCCAAACTTCACTGCTTTCACCTAGAAGAGGAAAGAACCAAAATATTACAACTGCCCCCAAAAAACTTGCAAGAAACTGCATTACTGATTTCTCAGTCAGTAGTGGTGACATCTTAGTGGCGCTGAGACAAGACAGAGCAGGGAAAAGCTATCACTGAACTGTAGCAGAGAGAAGAGGAGGTAGGTGAGACAAGAAAGGTATTTCTGTTTCTTCAGGATAGGAATGGAACGGACTATGCTAGGGAGGGAAGTGAGCAGCCTGACTGGGAATTAATTGGGGCGCTGACAGTGAAGCTCAAAAGCAGTTTGCACCTAGAGGGTGGACATGTAGCTAAAAGAACTAAAGAAAAGCTGCAACAGCTGTTTGGAATTCAGCTTAGCAGGTACGTGGGAGATGCTACCAGAGAGGAGGAAAATACCACTCTACCAATTAGAATGTGTCAGGTTAATAATACTAAGTTATTTCCATACTCATTCTGTGTGCGGACTCTCAAGACTATATCATCTTATAGACATTTGGCACAGCAAACGTGGCAAATGTGTCCAATGTAAAAGTTAATGAAATGTTACCACACACACTATGCTGTGAAAGTAACCACAAGGAATTTTCTTCTTTGAAAAGTCAGCATGTTTAACTATGTGTTTTAAATTAAAAACATTTTCAAATATACAATCCAAATGTTCCTACTGACCAGTGGTGAGTCTTCATATATAATAAGACCGCCTTTAACAGAAGGCTGTAGGGTAAGGCTTTGTACAGTGGTATCCCTGAAATGTGGAAAAAACAGACAGTATTAATTAAAAATAGACAGGAATTTTATTTACAATTAAATGTAAAATTAATAAATGGAAAGCTGAAAGCTCTCTTCTTCTAAAAGGAAAAAAAGAACTCTTTTTATCTGTTGAATTCTTGAAGAACTTGAACTGAGAACAGTGCTGTGCGAGCTTAATGATCAAAGGTGAGTATCCCTATCTCTACCAGAGCTTTCATAGTTCTCAATTTCTCATAAACCCTGGAAAAGAAAACACTGAAAAGTGAATCTGTATCTTTTGCATGTAGGCACATTCCTACTGCTGTCATTATCTCTAATTAAGTGTGTCATTTAAACTGTCATTTACATGTCAAATAGAGGAATCTCCCCAGAAGAAACAAATGGGAATTTACAGTATCATAGGCAAATTAATAATGTTTTAGCTGCTGTTCTCCACATGTGACCAAGAAATAAATAAAAAAACCAAACAACAACTAAAAACATTTGTGGAATCCTGAAGATAGTTATTTTCAGTTCTATCTAAACCATATCAGATGGAATAATTCTTACTAGCACCTGCTACATTTTGTATCATGGACACTGTAAGCTCTTAGATGGGCCAGAGGCTTTGATATGATAATATTTCTTTCTGAAATTATATTTGTGTTTGAATAGCTTAAATTATTTTTTTGCTTCAAACATAAAATAGTGTTAGTTAAAATCTGTAATAAGAATTTATTTTTACCTATTTCAACCACTGCAGAATGTGCAGATAAATAGAAAACATATGCAATTCAGAAAGGTCCAGCAACAGGGCTCACCACACTGGATTTACCTATATAAATTATGTCCATAGCCTAAGGAAAACCCCTCCTGGTTGTCTGAAATAATTGTCAAGACCTTTGTCAAGATCTGTAACACCCAGCCCATCTACTATGAAGTTCAGATGCACTGATGAGCTAAGGAAAAACTCAGAGATGGGTGATGACAGAAGGTCCCCATGACTCCCATGGTTTCACAGGCTACAGGATATGCAGTCCAATCTTAGAGCAAGCAGGTAATGCCATCCCTTTCCTCCTGTATTTCAAAGGATGGATTATTCATGTGACAAAACCCATCAGGAGAGCCCCACACGCTGGTAAGGTTGGTAACCTTTGCATTGCATGTGAGACTTGATGCAACAAAAATCTCTTCACTTTCACAGCAGCACTGAATAACAAAACTGTTTGCTTAAGCTAAGCTGACTCACTGTTCCAGATACCCACCTTAGTTCTATCTTTAATTTTGTAACACCTTGTAAAAAACCAACAATATTCTGATAAGCTCCATGGCTACAGGAAATCAAACACAGTACTGTTTGCAGCAAACTATTAAATGGCCAGCTTCCAGCTACAGTTCCAAACTGACAGCATAACATACACATTTCCTTTATTTGAAACTCTGTCAGCAGGATTTCTGTCCCTAATAAGTTCTTGTTTAGCTTTAAACTCATGATTGATTTATTCCAGCATTTCCCATGCACAGGAATAAAGCACAGAGTGGGAGGAGAGATTTTTAATGTTTAGCTACTTCATCTGAACTTTAATCCAGGAGGTGAAAGGTCACAAAGCACCTTCACTTCATTTAAACCCATCAAATACGGTCTGTCACAAACAGCAACCCTCCTGAAAATAGTTATATTCATATTGCATTTACTTGCAATGTGTAATTTTTTTAAACCACTAAAATAAGCAGTAGCATTAACCTATTATCTTGGAAATCCTACTATGGACATAAAAACAAAGCTTCTATTATCATCCTGCTTGTCTACATGGGGCAGAGAAACCCAAAATGGATCAAAAATTGAAAATAAAACAACTTTTCTTTCTTGAATACAGACTATTTAGGGACTAAGTGGAAAATAAACACTAGAAGAGTTTACAGTTTACTTAAGCACTGTTATCAAAGTTGTATAAATCAGAATAAAATGTAGAAGGTATAAAAAAGAATAATTGACATCCTAAACCTAACTTTTTTTCTTATTTTATCTCTGGTTCCCTCCTTTCTTCTACTTTATTGTTATTCAGCCCTAATATTTTAAGGAAATACTTCAGGGGATTTGCAATCTATTATGGAAGCTAAATATACAGACAGGTATTAATTCCACATAAGTGAATGCAAAACTCCTGTCCGTGCTTAGGCTACTCCATTCAGCCATGTATGTAAGAATGATTTTGCCTGGGTTAGTACAACAAATGTTGTTTTCTTTTCAGAATCATAAACTATACAATAAGATGTCATTAATTTCTGTTCTTCAGTAACCTAACATGACTTAAACACAGGAAAGAATGGCTACAAATAATAGGCCTCCTCAGAGTTTTCTTCTTCTTAAATTTCCACTTTGTAATGAATTATGTAAATAAAAAGGCACTGAAATATAGAATAATAATATGTGCAGTCTGTATATAGTCTAATAAGAATATAGAATATAAGAAATTCTATGAGATATTCTATAAGAAATATAGAATAATAAGAATATGCGCAGTCTGAATATAGTATGCAGATTTTCCTAAATGTAAAATATGTCTGGCACTCAGAACACGAGACTGTAGAATTTCACTCCCACAGGAAAGGAACTGAAAACTGTAATTCACATTCACTTATTAATGTTAGCATCTTAATATTAACTACACTCTAACATTAACTAGGCTCTAAGACATGCATATATAAATGTCCTAATTTCATCACATTTGGTACCCAAGAAGAAAATAGTTCTGTCACAAAGAAGTGAGACTGTAGAAGGGAGTGAGAAAAGCTGTCTGACATCCTGTCATCCAACTCAACTGAACTGATTTGTCTTCTCCTGATTGTAAAAGAAAAAAAAAATCTTGCTAATGTCTTTCCTAAGAATGTATTTTTATTTTTATCAAGCAAATCATCTCTGCAATTTCTCCATAGAAAAAGAAAGGAGGGAGGAGGGAGGGAAGGGGAGGGGAGGAAGAGAGGAAAAGAAAATAAAAAAAAGAAAAAAAAAGAAAAAGAGAGAAAAAGAGGAAAAGAGAAAAAAAAGGATCTGCTACTGAAACTGAGCAACTCTTATGACAGCCCCACTCAATTTATAGCAGGACTTCAGTGAATTCTTTTGACATTATTTTTTTATTTATTAGCTCACATCACTGCCTTTTATTTACTTTTTCCTACTGGTGCATTATTTACCCTAGAGGCAGCTCTGTCTGAGGTCTACAGACCAACTTCCACATAGTGGTCCATGACAGTTGCTAGTTCTTTGACAGCAATGCCTTCTTTCTGGGAAGAACAATGAGGTGCAGCTGGAGAAATTTCCATCAACCACAGAGAATATTCGTCCCTTCTCTCCTTGTCAATTCTGAAGATTTACCCAAATTCTATTAAATAACTGAATTCTAAAAATTACTTCAAGAGGAGAGGAACTGCATCTGATAGCTATTTTGTTGTTTAGAATAAAATTCTCCTCTATACAAACCCAATCAATGAGTTCAGGGTTTCATATTCCATCCATGGGAGACAGAAACTTTTCTGAAATGAAATATATTTCACTGTATGTTTTGACATTTGTCCTCCCCAGAACACTGAAATGTAAACACCAAACCAGAATCTGATCCGTTGTATAATTGAGTCATTATCATCTAACTTAAGGAAAGCAAAAGGTATTCCAACGCTTTAAGACGTGAGTCCCCAAGGAGGCTTATGCCCAAATACAGGACACAGTGTCAGGACCTCCATTAACATGACAAACATCTACATTCACTGCAGTTACTCCACCTTGGCAAGTGCTGAAGAATACTGGCTTGGCTTTTGCACGTGCTTACACTGAGGCTGAAAGGGTAAGAAAAGTATCTGTGGAAGGCAACCTTGTGTTTCAAGGGTTGATGCTCATGGTAACAAGCTCAGCTGAACCAGATTCAGGTTTGGCCTTCCTCTCGATTCTCCAACTGGAACTTTATGGCAGTTGAAAGATAAAAATCAAGAGACATAGAATATATGCTCTAATAATTGGTATTCATTTCTGAGAGATAGCTATCTAAATACCTATGTCCATAGATATATACATCTCCTCAATTACATTTCAGTCAGACATTAATATACCCATCTGCTGTGACCCAATTTTAAGAGTATTGAAAAAAAATTAGGCTAAGGGCCATTTGAAGCTGTTAATTGGTTAGCTAATCCACTCATGGATTATCCTGATGAAGAGTAGGTGATCTTAACACAGAGAAAGAATCCACATGACTCTGACATTTACAAATTAATTTCTTTATCCAATCTATTATGCAGCCACTGCATTGCATGATTTGACTTTAGGAATTTAGGAAATTCTGAAATATCTGAAAAGCCAACCAGCTGTCTCATTTCCCTGTTAAAATGACACTCTATGGCCTTTTTTTGACTTATCTGTATGCACTGAGAATTAAATCCCCCCCCCCCTTTTTTTTTTTGTACTCGGGCATTATAATTACTCAGCAGGACATATATTTGTTTAAAATCCAAGAAATTATTTGTGGTATAAAGGTACTCATTACTCAGTGTGACTGTGGGTGGCAGAACAAAGGCCAAAGGGAAATATATGTTTAATTCAGGTTATAAGCTTAAATCAAGTTACAGAATTACTCGTACGAGATCCATCTTTCAAAGCAAGATGCAACACTTTCACATCATTTGCTATACCAACTTAAAAAAGTCACTCACCCTAACTGTAAAATCCATAAACGATAAAACATGACACCCTCCAGCTCCACTTACTGTGTGTAAGAATACATTTCACTGAGTAAACAGTGAGGAACTGTTACTTCAGCTTTAGAGGAAAATGAAACAATGGGGTCTTCTAATCTAAGCTGTTTCTCTATAACACCCCCACAGCAGGATTTTCAAGCTGAATTCAATTCCTACAAAAAGACAAATGAAGTAGCTCTCTGGCTCTGCCATTGTCAAATTGCAGGTGTTAGTCAGCCAGCCTACGAAAAGCCCACACTGCAGAGACCGTTCTCTTGGATGAACTCTAGGAACCTTTGCATTGCAACTTTGTATTGATTACAAATGTATTTAAGAAAATGGAAAAAAAACCCAAAACACAAAAGAACCATAAAGACACTGATTATAGGCTAGCCAATATATTCAGTGCTTCATGACATACACCTTCCTAACAAATTTCTGTCATCTTATTATTTATTTCCAAACCTGAGCTGCATAAAGAATAAAGCACACACTGTAAGGACATTGTAAAACATTAAAAGAAAATGATGTGAACATATACAGTCATGACTCAAAATCATCAGGAAAAATTACCTAGACTTTTTTTTTTTCGTGGCTACCAAGATAGAAATATGCAACACACCCAACTTCTTCACTGTGTTCAACAGGTTCCTCTAATAAACCAGTGCAGCTTAAGAGCACTTGCTTTTCTGGGTTGTTCATTTTTAAAAATCAGACCCACAGAGCTATATCAGAATTTAAATTGTTTTATGTATCTTCTTACAAGAGAAGACAACCAAATGCAGTTCTGAGAACAAGCACACTATAATTCTACACCATTGGGTGCTCACCTGCACCTTGGGCAAAGGAAGTTATTCCTGCTGAAACAACTTTTTAAATTAAAATTTAAAAAATCTGAAGTCAATAAAGCTGCAAGGGTAGTTTTAAATGATCTCAATAGGGGAAAGAGGTAATTTGATTTGATACTGATTACATGTGCTGAAAAAGAGGACAAGAAAATTAACATCCAAAGATGAATGGACAGGTTGTAGTAAGTATTGCTTGTAGGGACACCATAAGCTCATTTTCCTACCCCAAACCTCTCCATTAATTTGATTGTTAAAGATCACAGTAAAATTACATTTATTTTTGAAAAGGATAACATATGTAAACTCAGTTAATTTTTGTAACAAAAGATCATCAGATTACTGTAATTTATTAGGGAACTGGGAAAGACACAACACAACATGTAGTAGATTTTTAAAATGAACCCCATCTCACACTTTCCAATCATCAGTCACTAGAACAAACACAGTAACTTTGACAGGAAGATGCAGTATTACAGGTGAATTCTTGGAAAGGAAATGTAACTTTAGGCAAAACAGAATAAGGGAGTGTAGTATCTTCTAAAATAATAGTAAGATTATCAGATAACAAACAGAATTTCTATAGCAGTATTCTGCTGACAGTGGTGAAACATCATATTTAAAACAAAAATCAAACTGCTTGAGCATATATGTTAATGCCTAGAAAAGAGGACAAACAGTTATCTCAACTTGTAAGAAAAGATATCACATGGAGAACTAAGACTTAATATGGCTAATTTAAGGGCACAGACCCTTTTATTTAAAAGCTAAAGAAGGAAACTTCCCACTTTCTCCATTTTCATAAACAGACATCAAACCATCAAGTCCTGATCAACTCCTAATATTAGGACCTATGAAAGAGGAAGCAGTCAACTATTTTAATAATTTATAAGCAAACATTTTTCTTAAATGTTTTTCTTATTAAATCTAATCAAAGCTTCGTTCCAGTTAAGATTTTCAGGTTTATGGTCCCAAAATGATTTATGAGATTTAACAATTTCAAGAAAATAAAACTTCTCAATGAGGTGCTGTAAAAAAGGTTGAAATAAAAGGCTTTATAACCTCCATAAATAATTGAAACCTTAAGGTCAGGCTGACCCTTCCCATGTGAATCAGCAAGTAAATACAGATGTCAGAAAGGATGCTTAAGGAAAAGCACTCTCTTCTTCCTGTCTTTTATCTCCTCTCATCATTTTGAAGTATAAGACATAAAATGTGAGATTTTAAAATTACTCCTGGTAATCGCTCATTGCCTCTAAGGGAATCACTCCCTCCTTGAATGTCATTGAACATATGTAGGGTTAGATCAGCAGAATTCCTTCTACTGTTTCATCAAGACAGTGAAAAAACCCAAATACACAAACAAAAAAACCAAACCAACAAAACTCCACCGAACAAAAAAAACCATCCCAACCAAAGAATTAACAGCCAAAACCAAATCAGATTTAATGGCATTTTTAGTTCTTTTATGTTCCTGTTTGTTGGCAAAAGGGTTGAGGGATTTTTATATAACAGAGACCTATGTCAATTACATTGCATAATAAAAGGTACTACGCTATACCACAGTGTGCCTCCCCCTCATTTACCTCACAAGCTATTGGAAGAACACATCTCTGGAACATCTTCATCATTTTGGCACTTAAATACCAGTTTTGAAAAATGGCAGTTATATATAAAAATCAACATACTTCTGAAATTCAGCCTAATTCTTTTTTCTCTATTATTGAATCACTATTTTTATTTATTATGTAACACTACCTTTAAGCTATTATCTTCATTATATTAATTTTAAAGCTCTTTTAACAGCTTTTTTCACTCTAGCAGTTTTTTCTCTGGCTACATCTTAATTACAGCAACCAAATGGGATATTTTATAAGTAAGGATATATCTCTCTACTCCAGAACAGATACTATTCAGCCGCAACACCCACTCCAGATTGGTATGATTACGCATGGATGCATATTGGTTTATATCTAATTATATGGAGTGACAGTCAATATGGGCACATTCAAGGATGCGTGATGTCATCATCCACCATTTTCTGAAAGATTCACTATCTCACTGGAAAATTGAAGCCTCAGGGCATGACACTGACAAGTGCACACTCATTTCCTAGAGGGACTAGCTGAAGTGGAGCTAGAGAGTCTGCAACCCAAATTCCAAGGACTAATGAGGTACCATCTGCCTGACACATTTCTGAAAGGGCAGAGAGTGTCCACCTTCATCTGTCATGGAATTGCCACCACAGTTTTCCTTATGAAAGCATTAAAATGATTCCTTTGCTCTACAAAGTAATCAACTGAAATAAATGCTTTGAATGCTTAATTTGTCAAGATGTGCAATTCAGGTATATGAGCACCATACATAGGATATTTAGAAATACATTCCTGTTGGCACACTTGTGCTAGCTAGGAAATCTGCAGAAACTCCCAGGGCTATCAAAGCTGAAGTGAACGTTCTAGGGTATTTTCTAATACAGTACATCCATGCCACAAGCTACTGTCTGCATTTCTCCACAAAATATCTAAAAGCTTAGCAGTGAATTGTTTTGGGGTTGTTGGTTTGTTGTTGGCTGTTTATTTTTTCTTTTTCTTTGCAAATTTGCTCTGATTTTGTTTTGCAAATCAGAAGTGTGCACTAACAAAATTGTAATCCTCATTTAAACACCCTATAAAGTTTACCAAGCTATTACACAGGCTGAGTTCTTCACAAAGTACTTCAAAATACAACCCAGGAAATAGAATTTTCTGATTTATCTATATTCAGGAATTAATTTTGTAGAACTGCATAGGACCACTCATCATTTTCTACTTCAATCTATCTCTAAAATCCTGTAACTATAAGCAGTAATTTACAGAGCTTATAGAAGTTTGACTAGACAAATAAGGCACTTTTTTTTTCCCTAGTCATCAATCAACTAGCACGCTGTAACTACTACATTCTGTAGCCCCATCACCACTCTAAGCATCACGCTCATACAACATCCTCCTGAGCTCTCTCTTAAAGCACTGTTCTGCTCGACCACAACTCACTGGAGAACAATTTTTCAAAGAGACCCAAAGAAAGGCAGAAATATTGTAGTATTTTGTGCAATAACTGGGATTTGCAAAAAAATCGAGTGTATTTAGCCAGAAGGAGCCGGCAGCTGCTCCAAGCAGAGGAGATGGCAGGGAAGTTAACACAAAGCTGAAAGCAGCAGGTCACAAAAGCAGTATTTTGCAAAGAAGTGATGGAAGTGTAGGAGAGGTAGTACAAAAGAAAACAGCACTAGAAAAGTGATGAGATAAAGCTATCCGAGTATCAGGAATACAAGTACAAGGCACTTGAAGACAAAATGCTAGTGGAGAAAGTGAGAGACAAAGTGTTACAGAGTCTGTGGTGTTAAAGGGCAAAATATCAAAGATGTACGTTTTTATCAGCACTACTTAAAAAAGAGTGATTATGGAAAGAGACAGGGTGATGAAGCCAGGAGGTTGAAGACAGAGAGGTAAGGATTAGGAATGAAGCTGAACAGGGATGCAATTCAACTGAAACTGAGACTTCTAAATATTTTCAGTCTTTATTTCAATTTATCAATTTAATATCATAAAAAGCAGGCAAGTAATTGGATATTATTTCAGCTTTTGAATTTTCTTAAACTGATTTGTTGTCTTGAAGTCTGTTTTTTAGCTTACACATAAAAAAAATACTATTTTCTAATACTAATGTTTATGGGTGGAAAACAAATACATGTGCTTAGTAGGAGCACCAAAGAAATAAATCAAAAAGCCATTATGTAGAATGTTTCTTATCTACTGAGTGATGTATTTAAACAAGCACCTTTCAAATTTTTCCCATAAGTACCCTATGCTTAGGGAAATCTCTCCAGAAATGACAGCAAAATATTACTCTCTTCTTGAACATCAGTACACTCTGACTTCTGCTTCCTCTTATACTGAGCAATGTGATTCCCACTAGATTCTTGTACCCCCTCCTCAACCTGTTGGCTTATTGCCTCTGCCTCTAAGCCAGATACATTCCTGGGGTCTGTGTCACCTAGCAAAACAAAAAGCTTTTTTCAAGAAGTAAGAACAAACGCAACTTCTAAACCATGAATTTTAAAATGCAGGAAATCAGATTATGAACACAAAGTATGGAAATGTAACACATTCTTACCTATGCAGCTGTATATACTCTCTGGGCCTGTTTAAAAGGTGAAGGAATCTGTCGACAATCTTGTTTTTCCCAACACCCTGCAGTAAATAAAGATAATATTAAGACATAATATAGACATACACATTTAAGAATTACAAACAAAGAAAAGATAAACTTTCCAAATCTGTTAAAATAGTCACCATATTGCTTTATAGGCAAATAAAATTTCAATCGACATCAAAGAATTCTGAACACAATTTAATGATATATGTTTTATTTTGAACACATATTTTTTTTTTTTTTTTTGGCAAAATACTTATCTGTGTTACTAGGAATGAAAAGAAAGAGGACTGCATCCCTAGAGTTACATCAGACATCGATGCATCCTTTTAACTAACACCATTTTTATCCAGCCCTTTTATTTCACAAAGGTATTGCAAGGCTGTGACTGGTAAGAAGTTAAGCTTGCACTTAAGCAAGTGCAATGAAAAGATAATGTTCTGTGGTCACAGGAAACATTCTGCAACTGTCACGTGGAATTAGAGCACTGCCATGGTAATATTTGCTAATCCCATTCCACCAGAGTTGCCAAAAAAGGCCCAGATGGAATCAGAATTGGGTTGGAGATCAAACTGATCTATAACTCTCCTACTGCTGGATGTCCACATTAGCAAGCTGTGCAGAATGGTGACAGTGGATTTACTAAGGGAATCCGGTGTGGCTAACACCCTGGTGTGTCCTGTACAGGTGGTTCAGGAGCTGGTACTTTAGCCCAGACCTAGCCTGGTCCAATGGAAGTAATTAGCAGAGGTCATGAATCAGGTGTACTGCTGGAGAACATCCTCCACATTAGTGTTACCCTAAGAGAATCCAGGTTAAACGTCCCTTGATACATATCACTGCAGGAAGGAGTTTCCCTCCAGATGTACATTCCTGATTAGTTCTAAGATGCTAATGTAGATGCAGAACAAGATGACAGTTCAGATGCAGAAATTCTTATCCCTCCTGCAAGGACACGGCTGCACGTTTGGGAGCTCAGAATGACAATGAGGTTGCCAATGGTTGCAAAGGAAAAAGAATTACTAGAAAGAAAAGTTCAATTTTACTGCAGCCAAAAGCTGTTTGACAAGACACTGTCTCTCTGTTGAGATCTCACTCTGACTGCCTGAATGCATCTATCAGCCCACACCAGTGTAAAGTAAAGCAGATAAATATAACCCGCAGAAAGATTAAAGAGATTAGATTAAACCAACTTGAGACTCACTAATCTGTTTCACTTGGCATTGAAACAGAATAGGAGCATTTAGAGTTGCGAGTTCACAACTGTAATTTCTAGCTGAAAGATGGAAACTGCCAGCTGCAGAACTGCAAACCATTTGAGCTTTGCAGGATGGGACCACAGACTCTCATCTGACCACAATTATGAGAATGGAGAATCATGCACATATGTGCACATTGAAGAAGAGTCCTCACCACAAGAGTAGAGGAAAAAATACCACAGAGCTGACAAAAAATAGAGCTACCTAGATTCTGCTGAAGACTCGACTCCAACACAGGAAAGCCAACTCAGGTTAGCACTCTGCTACATGCATCCTCACAAACCTTTTTCCATCTGATTCTCCAGAAGAATCTACAGCATTGCACATAGGTGTAGTAAGAAGCTGCAACACAGTATCTATAACCAGTAATTTCTGAAACTGTCACTGGAAACAACATTCTCCGTTGCTTTGAAGTGGGATGAAATTGTGCTGACAGATTCTTCCAGGAACTCAAAGAACATATCCATCTAGGGGGAAATAAGCAACTTCAGGGATTGCATCAGAAATAACCAGAAATATGGTAAGAATCCTTTAGTAGTGCACATGGACAGTTTTATTCCCATACATTTCCCACTACTTGCAGTCAAGATACTTCAAATCGTAAATGGTGAATAAACAGGAATACTCTTGATGCCTAGCACAAAACTTCCATGGGGAAAGCATCTTCCTTTACTTTTCCTAAGAGACCTCAAGATGACTGGGCAGATGTCTGCACACAGTTTCTGTACCAATCCCAAGCGGACTGCATATCCTATTCACTGCAGAGTGGGACTCCAGCCAGCGGTGGCAAGTACAAAGATGAAGAAATAGACCAACATATTGAACCACTGTAAAACGTACTTAATATCAAACACAATCATTACTGTAATTAAAATAAATAATTAATTAAATAAAAAGGCTTTCATGTGAATTAATGGAAAGCTCATATGTTTTTTCTGTTCGTGATGCACTCTTAACATTACGCCTGAAAACAGTGTTTTCCCAACTACAGAATAACACCACTAGATTTCTTTCTCCCTCTCCCGCTCCAGCAGAAAGAGGAGCAAGTAGCTGGTTTTGCGTATCTCTATCCATGCTGTTATCCCAAAGGTATTAAGAGGAGTGCACCTCAATTCTGAGAGCATGCTCAGATGACACAAGCATGGTGGGGGACCACTGTGGAGGAGGAGAAAGAAAGGGTTACCAAAGGAACACACTGAAGTCAATGGGAGCTGTGCCATAACCACATCTTGACCCTTTTTCATTTGTATTTGTGCATCTCAGCAGACTCGCAGCACAGCTCCTTTTATTTCAAGTCTACCTCAATTTCAAAACGTGATACATTTTTTAAAAGGTGCATGCAGCTATCCAAAAGCCAAAAGGCATTCCCACCAGATTTTAGCTATTATAAACACGTTATCATTGCCCAACTTCTGGACTGAACTGCTTCTGAGAGTACATTATGTGCCTTCATAGAGGCTGTGGTGTACCACATAAAATCCTTGGCTGGCAACAGTAGCTAGAGCAAAGTTCAAGTCAAAGCTTTTTGATTCCATCCCTCCACATTCCTCTTTCATGACAAGTTACCACTTCTCTTTGTCTTAGTTACTCCATTAAGAAGGCATGATAGAAAGGAAGGAAGAGACCAAAGCTATTCAGAAGATTCTTCCACACCACTAAAAAACTGCAAGAAGAGCTTGGATGAGTTCATTCCTTAAGTACTACCAATTAAAGTAGGGTCAAGAAAGTGGGTTTATTCCAAATTCACCTGGCCTTCAAGGCATAAAGAATATGCCTGGTAGACTTCTTCAGGTGAAGAAATGTGAAAAATGCTAACCCATTTTGGGAAAAAAACCTCTGAAATGAGTGACTGGCACCTGAGAAACAAGAAAAGACAAAAATGGCAACAAATTCACCCTCCTTTCCCGAGTCTATACCCAACGCCAAGGAGCAAGCTGGATCTTCTGGACACCCATACAGCTAGCAGTCAACTATTTAAGCAGGAAGAATCAGAACTCCCTTTCACATGAACATACATCTGCCATAGGAAGTTCCATGTAAACATGAGGAGGAATTTTTTCACAGTGAGGGTGACAGACACTGGAAGAGGCTGCCCAGGGGGGTTGTGGAGTCTCCCTCTCTGGAGATGTTCAAAACCTGCCTGGAGACGTTCCTATGTGATCTGGTGTAGGTGACCCTGCTCTGGTAGGGGGGTTGGACTGGATGATCTTTCGAGGTCCCTTCCAGACCCTGACATTCTGTGATTCTGTGAAGACTCAGTCGAATTCGGAGTCAGAACGTAATCTCATATAATTTGTAATTATTGCAGCCCAAGGTAACATTCAGAGGTCAAACGAGTTTGCTGTTAACATTTGCTGTATGTTATTTATATATGTACTACTGCAGTTACTTAATTTAAACATAAACATGTGCTGATTAGAGAGAAAAGAACATCTGTGTTGGTGTTTCAGCTGAACTGAATAAAATATTTCAGAAAGCAAATATTAGACAATTTTTATTCCATCAGACATATGGGGTAGCTGAAATAGAAAAATGGGAAGTAAATATCTGCAGTAATGAATAACAAAAAGAAAATTATGCAATTAGAAGGCAAAATGATCCCTTAGTTAAAAATTCTCCTAACCGACACTGTAAACACTTGTTACCAAGGATAAAATGACTTAATCTTTTAGCAGTAACTGCAGTTTCAAATATAAACAAGGTTGTTACAGGTCCCAGGAGGCATTTTGCAATTCAGGATGCAGCTAGTACAGTAGTAGGACAAATTTCCCTCCTGCACAGACCAAATAAAGTCAATATAGTCCAAAAAGAATTGGATTCAAGTTTTTTAAATTAATAGCTTGCTTCTTAGAAAAAAAACACTATTGGAACAACAACAAAATATAAACATGCTGCCTCATTTGTAGTTTCTTATAAACGATTTGCAGGTCATACTGAAGCAGCTAAAGAGGTTGTCATGTTGTGCTCTGCAGTGCTGCCCTTCAGCCGAGACACTGCAATTGCACTGTCTCCATTTCAGCTCACGGCCACCCTGTTTCACTGTGAAAGAGTGTAATGAATTTTGAAACTGATGAAAAAAAGCGGTTTATAACTTTTTCACCTTAGGAAATGTTATTTTATACTTAATTCAAAAATATATTATTTGGGAATGAAAGACAATCATGACTTTTCTTTAAATTTTGGTATACAGAACCCTCATGTCAGAGTTCTCTGTGACTTCACAGAAAGGAGTTAAATTGATAGTGTCATTATCAGAGAAACTTCAGGCTGGACAATGAAAACAAAAAAAGTGAAAACACTTTGGCTAACGTATGGCTTCTAACACTGAGTCTGGCACCGAACCACCTTCCATGCCCACAGCTTGACTTGTTTCTGCCAACAACAACATTTACACGAGTGCCTGCTTTTTGACCGAGGCTGCTATTTTAAATAAATAAATAAATGTACTGTTTTCACCAGAGCAGCAAGCAGCACTTACACAAAATTCTGTCAAACACTCCAGGTGTTCCCAAGCCCATCACTCCCAGCTTGGAAGAAGTGTGAGTAACAGAGTGTAAGAATTGCAGAAGGTGTGCCACCAGCAGAAACTAGACATTGCTACCTGGACCCATGCAACAGTCCCTGTCACTGGTACCTCGCTTGGATAGAGGTCCCTTCCAACCCAGACATTTCTATGCTTCTATGCATCTATGTTAGTAACAAAATAAAATAGTTGAGTAAAACTAGTGGTGGCTTCAGTCTTGCCCCAGCTACAATCTGTGTATTTATCAGTCAGAACAGTAAGTGTTCTGTGGTTTAGTTTCTTGTTATTTAATTAAAAGTTTATTATCTGGGGCATGCAAAAATTATGGTAAAATAATAAAATCTCACCATAAGAAGAAACAATATTAATTCACAGAATCACAGAACGGTAGGGGTTGGAAGGGACCTCCAAAGATCAACGAGTCCAACACCCCTGCCACAGCAGGGCAGAACTAGAGCAGATGATTCAGAAATGCATCCAGACAGGTCTTGAAAGTCTCCAGAGAAGGAGACTCCACTCTAGGGAGTATGTTCAAGTGCTCTGTAACCCTTATGGTAAAGTTGTCCTTCATCATGTTGAGGAGGAGCTTCCTGTACTCAAGCTTGACTCCATTAAGAGAACTGAGGTTCAATGGAGGGGAGCATATGAAAAATTTATAATAGAAAGAATCTGTGGAAAGAAACATCTGAAAGGAAAATCAATTTATTGATTCTTATTAAATTCTGCTTCTTAAGGATAACTTGTAAAGGCAGAAAGCAGTGCTGTAAGCAGACCCATTTAAAGAGCATGCCTATTCTCATACGTGCACATACTGTTAGGACTGTAGCAAGTTACTGAGAAATATTTTCTGGGTTTTCCACAACTGCCACACAGAATTCCTTAGGCAGAAAAGTATCATAGTATTTGGTCCAATTTAGCTCATCTGGAGCTCAGTTTCTTCCTGTTTATAATAATAATTAAAAAATCAGTTTAGCAAGGTACATTCTTGCCTTGCAGAGGAAGCTGCCCATTTTTACACAAGCAGGAAAACAAAGCCCTTTATTTCTAGAAAAGGTAAAATGGCAAGCATTTGCTATTCAAGTTTTCTGGTGACTGATATTATTATACTCTCAATAACCACTTAATTTAATTTCAAATAATAATATCTTACCAGGAAAGATCTATTTAAGCAGGTTCTTTTAAATATCTTAAAGAAAGACTTGATCATTTGTCCTACTAAATTCTTCAAGAATAAAAGAAATTCCTAGTGGAAGCCCAAGAGTTCATCTCAGTAAAAGAAAGGCAGCAGAAAGCATGAAATTAGATTCTACTATATGGGAAATAAATTACCAAGTGTGCCAAAAGGCCCTTATTCTATTGATGTATTTGTGATAGGCTACTTACTGTGGGCTCATATCAATGTTTTTACTAAATGCTGCCAGAGCTTTTGTCATGGTCTTCTTTCAAATGATCTACAACCAAATTTGGACCTTTATAGAATTCATCATTCTTCCTGATTTTCCCTTATCTAACATCATCTAAGCAGACTGAAAGCTACTCAGCAACAGGGTTGCTCTACTGCCTTGCAAAATGCTTTCCTTGTACATCAGGAAGTAGAGGGAGAGAAATTTTGAACAAGAAGTACAATCCAAATTTCTACACCATCAAATGAAAGAGGACAACATTTAAATGCCATCTGCATTCAGCAATAATTTAATCAGTAACCAAATGGCATTTCTGATTAGTCTTACTGATTATCAGCTTTGTGTTTCTTGTTGGAAAAAAACATAAGTAACAGGAATGCCAGAATAAGATGTGGAACTCCAGCATCCATTAAGCCTCAATAATAATTGGTGAAGAGCAGAAATATATTATTTGTTGTCTTAGTAAACAATAACTAACTACATTTTTCTTCTTAATAACCTCCCATAATAGCAGGATGGAATGGGTAAGGGCTAGTGAAGCATCAGTGTAGACACGGCCAGGGATCCCATGCAGTTCTCAAGGCATGGAAGAACTCCTGGACATGGTACAAGCTGTATCAGACCCACTGCATGAAATTGCAAGTGTGCTGTTTTAAAAAACTCATAGTAGATTGAAGTAGAAGTGTATTGTAGAGACATTTATGTGCTATATTCAAATTTATGATATTTAGAGTTATCAATGAATGAAAATAGAGTAATTCTAAAAGCCAAAATGAACACAACTTGTTATCAACAACTTCTGGTATGCTAACTGTGCCCTAAAACCAGCAATGTTCATGATTCATTGCTATGACAAAATCTCTTATTTACAAGACCAGCTATCTGAACAGCCCATCGTAAATCACAGCAACGAAATAATGCCAAATACAATACTTCAATTTTGTTTAACATGTGATTGGGTCTTTTAGAATTTCAGGGCTATAAAATAAGTCAGAAGTGACAAGTTTGTGAGCCTTCTCTCTCCAGAAAGCTGCAAATCTCTTGAACTATCAATATTTTTGTTTGGTATTTTCAAAGACAGGTGTTGTCTACCCAGTCTTCACCTATGACCAATAAAGGGGAAAACACCCAACACCTCTTCTACACAACTTCCAAATGCAACAGTTTGGGAAATGTTATTATGTAAACTTCAAAAATTGCAAGACAAAATAAAAGTGTTTCAGTAACTACTATTTTTCAAGTTTTTCCACAGAAACAAATTCTATTTATTAATATAGTCTCCTATTCACCAAAGATGGGAAATTCAAGGAGACAGTAAAAAATACCAAGTAGCAGCCAATTCATGAACTGCACAATGTCCATCAGGAAAGATTTCACAAGAATACAGCCTAAAATTTTTCCTTGGTATTAAGAATAAATAGTCTAGTCTGTCTCATGTAGCATGAGAGCAGCTCTAAGATTGGTATGAAATGACCAAATAGAGTCACTACAAAGTTTGGAATAAGTAACCTTTACTAAACAGGACTCTAGCTGTTGTTTGTCTGTTGCTTTCAGAGTAATAAATAGCTGCTTACTCTCAGCCAAGGAAGAAGCTGCTTTATAGCTGCTTTGAGAAATGATAAAAGGTCGTACGACAGACAGTCGTATTCACACTCTGAATACAGGCTCATTTGGGAAGCAATACCAGAAGCCATATTTAAAGTACTGGCATTTCCTTTAATTTTCAGCTATTTCATAGCTGAAAATTCATTATCTACCCACTGCCTTTCACAAGGACCCAAAAACCAGTTTGCTTATATATGAAATAAAAGCAAATTCCAGGCAGCATCCATAATAAATCAACAACCAGTGTAAACAAATACTTAGATGAAATCATGTTTCGTGTTAGACCTTTATGCAGTGAAATCCAGGGAGTAGACATGAATGAAGTGGGTTATAAAGTAGTTTACTTGAGAAGTTGAACACTTCTAATACTTCAAATACTAATTGTCAAAGTTTGTATCTTGAAAACAATCCTGGTAAAAGGACTCTCATTGGGTAGCTCTTAACTCAAGAATATAGAGAAGAGGCTACATTTACAGACTGAAATAAAGGGAGAGGTCTTAAGCTAACAGGAGGGGGTTTTGTGTATATGTGTTATGAAAACAAGTGGCAAAAGAGGAAAATCACATTAAGTCAATGAAACAAAACCAAATCCAGTCTCTGAAAGAAAGACTATTGGTCAAGCTTGGCACATCGAATCACAGCTGAACAAATACTCGTGTATACAGTCAGTGTTTTGATGGACCATATTGTGTTCTAAGGTATATGCCAACACATTTAAATCTCTGAGAAATGACACAGACATTCAAAGGGATGTTAGTTCTATATTTTAAAATACCCAGGTTCAGAGTATTTAAATTGTCAGTTATTTACCCTGAAATTCCATGATTCCCTCACTCATCACTCAACAAAAAGAACTTGAAACAGCTCTTCCTATCTCCACACAAAAAGATGATTTATTTCTTTCAGATGCAAAACATGAGTACACATATGAGTATGTGTATATGTACATAGGGGTACCTTCTTATTACAGACTGAACTGTTAAAGTAAAGGAACAGGAAAAATCCTATTTTTTATTTATTTGTTTTAAAAAGAGGATGAAAACTCTTAATATCTTCAATGGGAAGGTATCTGTACATGTAGCATTAATGCATATTGATGTAATGTGGTTTCTTTTAAAGTACTTGAACAGGATTCATCACATGCTGCAGAAATTTACAATAAGGTATTTCTAAATCAAGAAATCAAGGATGATTGGTGTGGTCCTAGAAGACTGCAGAATGCCAAATACAGGGCTCCCACTTAAAACCAGTATTTCAAAATGAAAATGCCACTTGGCCTTTTCTTCAGTCACATATAAAAACAGTGGAACAAATTAGTAAAGAGTAAACCCGGAGGTACTCAGAAATATGTTAGCAATTAAAAACCCAAACCTGTGAGTATTACTGATCTGCCAAAGAGCAATCACAGTAAATCAATCAATTTTCCAACCTGATGATACAGCTGAGCTGATGTCTAGAATTAAACCAGTATGTTTCAATACGTCAACCCAGTTAATTCTTTTAATGCTGTCTTCAATTATGGTTTCATAAGCTTGGAAAAAATGTGGCACGCATTAAAGATGAGCACACCACTGCTAGGAAAATAACTTGCACCCTAAAAATTGTAATCTCATAGTCTTAAAAATGTTTTTGCCAAATTGGTAGAACATATAAAACGTGTCAGGGCCCTGAGTGTACCACAGGACTCTGCAAGCCCTTCCCTGACACGCAGGGTTTTACTTGCCCGTGTGGAAGGTCAGCTCAGACACAGTGTTGCTGCCTCACTGTGGCCCCCTCTCCCCTCTCATGGCTTGGGAGCTGGATTTACACTCAAGCCCTTTCCTCAGTTCCTTCCCAAAGCAGACTGTGGTGATGCTGTGTCTGGCCCTGCTGACTTGACTTCCCTGCTTGACCCCAGACCTTCCTCATCAACATTGGTCTGTCTGGCAGTCACTGGGCACCTGGGTGACCATGGCTGCTATCCTCAGTCCTGCTCATCTTGCTTGGATGTTGCAGGGCTGTGAACCTTGTCCCTGCCTCCATCTCCCTGTGGAGCAGCCAACCCACTCTTGCTATTATTACCTGCAGGACCTGCTGTCATGCAATCTATACCATGGAACATTTTCAATACCAGCTTGGGAGCTGGCATAGGGAACACTGTTTACGAAACAGAATAATCAGATTTAATTTTGTTTATGAAGTCGATTAATTTCTATTTATGAATAGATGAAACCTTGGGGAAAAGCTGGCATCATCCATCACAAGTCTACAGAGGTTTCAAGTACAAAATCTTCTTACATCCAGGCTGTTATCAAGGACTCTAACTAGGTGAGACTGTATGTACCTGTACACTGTAATTTTAACATATGCCCATTAATAACAATGAACATTTTATATTACTTGCCATGTAGCTTAGACTATTAGTGGTTTGTGCTAGATTTTTTTCCAAAGGCTATTGCAAAACATAAAGAGAAACACGCTAGAAAATTATTGTATCCCTGCCAGGGGAAAGCTAAACTACAGGGAGATTACTTTATGAGGTAGCTTGGGAATTACCACTTTCCTGAACACTTCAAACATACAAAAGTAATAACAAAAGCTCTCTTCTTTATTTTTTTTTTCAGAGCTAACTGACAATGTGTATATTCTGTTCCAGTCACCTGACAGTTCCAGTAAGAGTTTAAAATGGTTCTGAAGAACAAAGTCTTTAAAACATAACCAACTGAAGAAAATCAGCCCATACCTCATCTTGGGGAGCCTATAAACTATTAGCTGGTGTCATAAAACAGCAATGACCAACTAAAAGAACATAACAACCTCCAATATCTCACCAATAAAGTCTTCATCAACAAAGCTTCTAGCCAAAGAATAAAGAGAATTTGTGCCTCTTTTAGAGTAAACCAATACTTTGCCATCAATAAATAAGGTTCTGATAATACTTACGTGTACACCTCCTATTTACTAATGGATTTATTAATGGTAATGGTGTTACATATAACCACTAATGTTTTTACTTTTTACTCTGATAGTACTGTAAAAAAACATTTAAGGCATTTAAATTTTCCACAGATATGTGCCCATGTGGACACTAACAGATAAAGAATAAAAAAAAAAAGGGGTAAATACTCAGTAATACAAATGAAAACAATGTCAGCAAAGCCAAACAGATTTAATTTCATTATTAATAATGAATTTGTTCCATGCATGGTAAGAAATGTTTAACTCACCTGATTGCCAACTAAAAGAAGGTGTTCTCCCAGCAGAAAATCCTTTAGCATATCTTCCATTACCATCATGTGCTAAAGAAACAAAATCACAATTTTCACCTCTGTTTTTATACTTTGAAGCTTATGCACTCACTAATGATAGTAGTACAACAGGAGCTTCACTTTCAGGATTTGGGGCCAAAATTTTATGAACTTTATGCTTACAGCTATTTACTCCATAGCAAATGTCTCTCAGCCAATAATAGCAGAGGCAATCTATCCAGTGAATAAAACAATGAAACTAAAACACTGACTCTCCTTATGTATTTCCTTTGCTCCAACTGATTCTGGGTGTCTGATTTCCCTAAATATATTTGATTCTCCATAATGACTCCTAATGGATTTCCTTTTAGCCTAGTTGAATGCTTGTCACCCAGAACGTAAAAACTTTTGTTAAGCAATTGTACTGGGAGGAAGAAAAATGTATCCTGGTAGTACTTCACAGAAACCAGAGGGGATAAAAGGCAACTGACATGAATATGTAAATTACACACATTTATTTTACTGAAGACTAAACACCAGGTCTAGCTTAATGACAAACACATGTTTGTATTCTAATCAAACCTTATTTTCAGGGAAAACGATGATAGGAAAATGCAAGCTCAAGTCTAAAAGTGTTTATTATGCATCTTACAACTCCTAAATTAGACTGCTTAATTGAAGCCACAGTGCTTGAGGTGTATTTTACACACATTCAGTATCAGAAAAGGTAACACATACTGTACATCATATAACTTTATGTTAACCTCACAAATAATTTGTTTAAAAGGACTGATAGGATTTAAGGATAATGTGGCAGTGCAGACTACTTGCAGTAAATTCGTGTATACTTCTCTACTGTATCTAGTAAAAATAGGTCATCTGTAAGTAGGTCAGACAACCTACTTAGAGAAACGCACGTTTGCCTTTAGATAAACATTTTTTTTTCACATTAACTTCTCATCTCTGCTACTAGATTTTACAAAAAAAAGATAAATCAGTAGCTTGCCTGTAATTTCTGAGTATAGAAATTCTCAGTTTCTAACTGTGTGAAAGAGGTTTTAGGTTTCCAAATCTTTCCAGAACAGAGGCTGGGGATGGGGGTGGGGGGGAAACTCTTGTAAATGCATCTTAATACCACAAAATCCTAACTAGGCATGTCAAAAGACTGCTGAATATTCAATACACAATTTAAGGAGAGGACTTCAAGGCAAATGACTGTATTTTCTGGCATGCATATACACTGGAAATTTATAACTGATGAGAATAACTGACTAGATACAGCGTAACTTCTAGGAAGTCTGTTTTACCACATACACTGACTAAATATTTAAATTTTTATTTCTAAAGCACGAATACATCCTTCTGATGACAAGTTCTTTAATCCTTAATTCCACAAATATGTGTACATTACAGTTACTCTGCACAAGAGGTACTCTTTATTGAAACTAATTTATTTTTTTTACCAATACTTCTATGAGCAATGTATTAGGATGCATGAAGACATTTCAGATTATTTACACAACAGACTTGTAAGTAGACACACAGGTGTCATGGCAACTTTATCGATCCATGTTCCTCAAAGCCTGGCCTGAAAGTGGCATTTGGCATATCACCTAAAGTTATTTCTGTTCCTGTGCCACTCACTGTGGACAAACAGCGATGTTCCACAGCAATGCCAAATTCCACTGGGACATGAAAGGTTTCACAACCAAAGACACAGAGGCAAAAGCTATATATTTCATGACGTTGTGCAGCACTGCAAGGGGATGAAGATATTTCTTTTCCTCTGCTTCTCTTTATTTCTGCAGCTTTAGATAATGGAGAGGAAGTATTGCACTAGACTCTTAAATCAAATTTCTTCTCCAGCAGGTTTTGCTAAATGATGTTACAGCACTTGAATGACCAAACTACAAACTAGTAATACAGAAAAATACTTTTAGAAATAGGAACAGCTATCCTAAGGTGTTTGGAGGTTGTTTCGTTCAGCATTCATAGCTACCAGGGACAGATAGAGAGCAGTTCTCTGCAGCATTTTTAAACAGATGTTGCCTAAATAAAACAGATGTACACAGGTTGTGGAGAGTTTTCTGCATCTGTAAGCAAGAAGGTGGAAAAAGCAATGCAAACATAAGACCTAGCAAGACTCAGAATTTAATTTCTAACAGATCCAAATTAATTACTTTACTGAAATGGCAACACAGAACAAAATCTCACATGAAACGTTAGTGGGGAAGATGAAGAAGACTGTCATCTGGTCCCCTTGCACGGCCTGTCACCACCTTCAGCAGGTGATACCCTTGTGGCATAATCCTTCCGTGGAGAAATTGCAAGTGAGGGAGGAAAAAAGAACGGCAAAGGAAAAGTAAGCAAACTCAGACCAGGCCCCTAAAAAGAAAAGTATTTCACACGATCATGCTGTCAGTGTTGCCTTTCAGTGGCAAAATATTCTAGAGGTAACTCAGAGGGTATCTGCTTGCTAAAGATCCCCCCGTCTGTCAGTTTTGAGGCTTCCGTGCTAGATGGAGAAGAAAGCTGCAGGAGACCTTCCTCTAGAAACGGGGTGGGGGGAAACAAAACCCCCAAAAAACCCCACAGTCATCAAGCCTTTCCCATTTCTTATCTTTGCTAATTGCTCTAATGCTTCCCGACCACAAACCAATTAACACTAATGACTAAAGAATAAGCCTAGCTAATATAAATAAATAATAATAATTATTTCTTAGTTAATGTTTCTTTAACTAATTACTCTTCACCTTGCTTTTCAAACATATAGTACTAATTTTAATAAAAGGCAGGTTTTACATGACAAGCATGTAAACCAGTCTCAGGATGGAATCTATAAGGTAAGCCCTAAGGGTGGATCAGTTCAGCAGCAGCCATATAAAAAAATAGAAATAAATCATGTTACACAACATCTGGTCAAATCATTCTAAATACAATTCAGGTTCTGTTGCTGTTACTTAATATTTTATGAATGTTCAACAGGATGGTTACAATTTCTTCACAAAGGGATGGTGAAGACACATCTGAAATGAACATCAAATCCCATGAGAAAAATTATAGCCTAAAGAAGCTACTTCAAAAATATACCCTTAAAAATTAGTTAGCACATTATTTAATATGTTTGAGCATGCACATGAGCACATTTATTAAACTTTTTCTACCTCAGAAGACAGAGATTTCTACTTACTTGTGCATTTTCATAAAACAAAACATCAGGCACTTTCATTTTCTCGGTTGAGTTATAAATTGGCATCGTCACAGACCCTATCTTCAGCATCCCATTATTTATTTCACCTAGACATTTTTCAGGAAACAAGCACATGCATTACTTACAGCATCCTCTGAGGAGACATGCAATCAATCCCCAACACTTGCAAGTTACAAGTTTTAACAAGGCTGTAGGTTGCAGTAAATGATGACTGTCTAAAGAAAAAGAATGCTCGAAAGAGTATCCATTAACAAGAAGTTACATTATCATGAGTTTGAACTCTCTTTAAAATTGCAAAGAATTCTGTTACAATAAAGGATGAACAGGAGATCTTATGGGAAAAGTACTGTAAGAAAAACTGTAAGTTGTGACCAGTGCCTTGGTTTAACTTCATACTCTCATTTTACTATTTGAGTATCATTACTATTGTTAGGCTACTTTTCCTCAACCCACAAGTTTTCTCACTCTCATTCTCCCTGTTCCCTCTCCCTGTCCCACTGGGGAATGGGGTGTGGAGAGGAGTGAGTGAGCAGCTGTGGGGGTGCTCAGCTGAGAGCTGGAGCCAACCCACCACAAAAGCACAGTGCTGCTGATTTTGCCTTTCAGCAGCACTGTGGTTTTGCTCAAATGGGTTATGTGGGTATGTGGACACATTTCACATTTTGGTGAAAACTGGCTAAATTTCCAC
The DNA here is from genome assembly GCA_027560015.1 of Chloroceryle amazona. Taxonomy (NCBI): domain Eukaryota; kingdom Metazoa; phylum Chordata; class Aves; order Coraciiformes; family Cerylidae; genus Chloroceryle; species Chloroceryle amazona. The sequence continues at coordinate 61,702 of JANHFX010001359.1, forward strand.
TCATTAAAATAACCTTCAACTACAGCTCTGAGAGAAAAAGTACACTAGAAAAATTTCTTTGATCAAATGAACCACAAATTCTGTCTTTAGGAAAATCACAACTAAGTGTAAACAATAATTTTGTGCAATAAACACAAATACCTTTTTTTGCCACTATTTTCTTAAGCTGGTATGGTGTAAAAATGAAAATAGCCTACATTCCAAGTCGTTCATCCCTTGAAGAAAATTCAAGGGATGTGTTAAGATAAAAAAAAAGGAACTGTAAGCAGGTAGTATCCCACAACTGGCAAGAGTTCCAATTATTTCATAGAAAGTTTTTATATACACAGAAAAGCAAATACAGATATAATAATGCATGGATGGCTGCATATGTATATATGTGAATATACGTATATACACATACATATGGCTGCAGATATATAGTGTAGATAATAGATCTATTGAATATATATGTATATACATATATCTTTTTTATATATTACACAAATTAAGTCTATAAAAACAGAATCCATATTAATTAAAGCCAAAGATGTGTTTACTGCTGCGAAGATCTAATAGCAAAACCACAGAAGTCAAATACATCACAAAACTGAGAATAAATATACAGAAGAATGACAGCAGAAATGCCAACACTGTTGGAATAAAGGATAAATTTAGTGAAGGGAAAATGGTACATTGCTCAAAGTGTGCTGCCAGACAGAAGACATGAAAAGATACACAGCTAGCATGAAGACCAGGGGTCATGTAGGAATGAGAAAAGAGAAGGGAGAAAAATGGCAGAAGCAGAAATCTATGTGTAGCCCTGAAGGCTACTGCAAATGAGTTCAAGTTGAATAAGTAGAGAAACAAAGACCTGCTTGATAAAGGTAACATGTAACAACCACAGCAATTTAAAGAGAATAAAAAGAAGGGAAACTAAGAAAGAAATGTGTGATAGAATGAAAGGAAAGCATACCCCAATACCTTCCAAGAGTCTCAATAAGAAAAAAAGTTGATCTTAACAGTGGAGAAAAAGAAATGATGATAAAAAACCCCAAACAGAACAGAAGATCAAACCAAGGCTGTAATTGTACAGAAGAATAGTTATCAGTGATTAAAAAAAAAGGCAAAAGCAGTCAAATCAAGCCTCAGGCCATGAATCCCCTAGACTGAGAAACATTTCAAGATGATAGAGAACAAAACTCCATGACCTGGGAATACAGCAGACAATACAAACTTACCAACATATCGAGAGCTGCACTGCTTTCTGACAGAACTAGGTCAAAGGGATATAACTAGAGTGAATTGCAATTAATTTTGAGGGTAATTAATACAGCTTTATATGCTGAACTGTTTGAGTAACATTCATGAAGAGCAGGATTAAAGATGGCAGAAGCTTACACGTGTAATTCTTTTCCTCCAGTTTCTTCACCTCATCTGGACTTGTCTCAACACCAGAATCTTCCAGATTTTTGTGTAAAGCTGATCTGGCAAGGCTTGGTAAAAATCTAATTGAAGAAAAACAAGGAGGGAGGTTATATTTTAAGGATTTTTTCTTGTTGTGAAAAGTTTTGTGTAATTTCTATGCTCTAAACTCAGTATGAAGCTGACCTCCAAACCCTGAATTTCTATTCCTTCCACAGTCTTCAACATTTCACCTATCCCCAAGGAGAGGAACTGAGCCTCTTCTACAGGCAGTAATCTACATTTGTAGCTGTGTGCTCATTATAAAAGGCTCCAGTGAGATGGAATATTGTAATGGGGTTGTAATGTAGGATAGATTAGGAGTGGAAGTATGCAATGTCCTCATTCTACTGCCAGTAAGACCTACAATGAAAACAGTGGGTTTTTCTGAAATAACTTTTCTCTTGAGTTTTTTCAGTTGGACTCAGGGTTCCAAAGACAAAGAGAGAGCTCTGAGATGTCCACAACCAGGCCCTTTCAGTTTTCCAAAGCTTTTTGATAATTAAAATTGTCTTTTTTTCAGAAGACAAACAAACAACGACAACAACGAACAAACCCAAAGAAAACCAACTACATGCTCACAACTTTTCTCGATACAGCTTTTAGAACTGAAACCAAGCCTCCATCTAACATCTAATCACACTAGACATTAATATAACTCTGCTTTGAGTGCTTCGAGACAGGGAAGTAATGCTAATAATGGTGACCTAATTTATATGACGCAATGAAATATCCTCATAAAGATGAGAAAAGAGTACAAAGTCATTTCTTCTTACCTCCTAGGTTTGAGAATACCACAGAAATACTTCTAAAGAAATGGCAGTCTTTAAAGAATAAGACAGCAATTGTGTTATCTACTAAAACACATTATCAGCTATCTTACATGTTAGCAGCTGACTAAGAATCTCTTGAACTTCCACCAAAACTAGCACTTCTACCTGGAAAGGCAGGCTTTGTTAACAGCATAGTAAAGGCTTTCATCTGGATGTTGTGACAGTCGACGACAAATTCGCAATAGTTGTCGAGTAGATAAAGATGAAGCCAGTGACTGTGCCTGTCAAGAAATACAAGGCAGTTTAATTATTTGATCTCTGTGATTGGATCTCAGGGATTTAACCTGATCAAGATAAAAATGTAATCCAGAAGGAATTATTTCAACTTTTCTTGTAATTTATAGGTGCTTTTTGCCTCTTACAGGAGCTTGTGCTTTTTAATTTGCAAGCTTGTAATTCTGTATTTGTTGCAGTTAATTCACTGCCATGGATATCATGACATCATCAAAAGATTAGCATTACGATTTCACTTAATAAGTAACAGGGAGAAAAAATGTGCTGATAACTGAATTTTATTTGCTATATAACAAGTAACAATAAACAGTATTAAGAATAACAAGCAGGTTAGCAACTGTAAAAGGATCAATGTCCTAAAAACTCATCTGCTCTTCACAAACTGCATATGAGCTCCACATGTAATGCTCTGGCAAAAGGGTCGGGCAGATTCTTGGGACTTAAAAACAAGACAACACTGGGCAGCAGTAAGGAGATTGTATCACCTCTGCACACGCCTCCTGGGCAGGCCGTTACTGGAACACTGTGTCCTTGTCTGTTGTCCACATGTTAAAGTAAATGCTAAAAACTGGACATGATTCAGCAAAGAGTTACAAAAACCGATTCAGTGCCTGGGAAGGCAGACCTTAAAATACTGCACAATTTTAAAAACAAACAAACAAACAAAACCCCCAAACAAGTGGCCTTGTATTTAAAGAGAGAGCTAAAGCCTATGAAAGAAAACATTCTCTAATTATATCTACCGGATGAAGGTATTTAATACAAATAGGTTCCTTATTTTAGCAGGAAACACACAACAATGAGGGTGATCTGATAAGTCACGCCATGCTTTGCCCGGGTCAAGTGAAATATTTTAATTAGGCAATTTCAAAATGTTTTGGTTTGGTTCATGTAAATGATTACTAACTGCATTACAATTATCTTAATATATTACGCTGTTTCGACTGGTAAAAAAAATCCCCAAATTTGCCACCCAGGGAGAAAAAACAAAAATAGAGAAAAGCAACAGGTCATGAATTTCAGAGCCTTTTTACCCCTTCAATAATTTTTCAGCATGAAAGATAACTTAACATCAATTTTTCCCCTAGAAAAATGCAGTTTTGACAAATAGGTACTAATATTTGAAAAAAACCCCAATACAACAAACCAAAAAATTTCTTTGAAGGTCTACAAAACTTCTCTCAAATACTGAGAAAGCAAAGGAGAATACTTTTTAGCAGAGCTCTGATCAACGAGCAAGAATGATTTAGACTGGGCTACCTACAAAGATTACTACTGCTGCCCCTCCTGCCTTTATTGATGGAGGATTATGAAGCATCTTCTGAACCACCATAGCTTACCACCCAGCATTTACGGTCACTGATATCACACACACAGGGTGTCAGGGGTTGGAAGGGACCTTGGAGATCTTCGAGTCCAACCCTCCTGCCAGAGCAGGATCATATATTCTATCATAATGACATAAATAATGGCATTTCAAATACTATTTCAAGACCTGCTTAACCATGTGTGAAGCACAGGCAAAAGAGAGGGGTGAGTGCTGTATCTTCCCTATCACTGCTCTCTAGCCAGAACCCTTCCTGCCTGGCAGATTATATTCTCTTTCCAAAAGTATCTTAAACAGCTGAAAGGTTCCCCAATAGATTAAGTTTTGGCACTCCTAAGTCACAGCCTATGGGACTGCACTGGTGGAGAATGGCAGCTGGGCATAGCAACCGAGGTAGCGTCTTTCATACATTGTGCTGCTGTGGTAAATTCAGTCTCTAAGGACATGGTCGTCTTAAAGGCTAAATAATCAGATCCTGCACTGAAATAAATAAGCGCAGAGACAAGAGCACAGAGGAAAAGCTGCATCAAGTCTTTCGAATATGTGCAACCAGCAGTTAAGAGTTTTGGGAACAAAGTTTCTTCTTTTCTCTTACCTGTTTTGTTTGTTTGTTTGTTTTTGTTGTTGGTTTTGTGTTTTGGGTTTTTTTTTTAATATTTTATATTGAACACCCATAAACTCAAAATTGGGTTAGTGACAATCTTTGTAATATATATCTATGAAGCATCTAACTCAACAGGATCCTGACTGTGGTCTCTAGATTCTACTGTAAATCAAGCAAACAATTACAATGACACAGACAACACCCACAGGCTGAATAGTCTACAGGTATTCCTCTATTGTTAACAAAATCACTTTAAACAATGGTTAATATTTCAGGATAATCCCTGGCAGAGGCTCACTGACTTAGGCAACTCTATAAATAGCCTGAAATACCTAAGGCACACATTTCAGCTCTTCTCACGGGTGTGCTACTCCCGAGATGTCTCATGTCACTGCTGATCTACAGGAATCCTCCCTTGATCAATCCTGTGACTCACTTCTCATCCAACATCCAATGCTTCATTTAGAGATTTTTACAATGCTACAGACAACTGTATATTTGGAAAGTATTTCTGTAATGCTCTGTTCTGGCATAGAACGTCTCCGAATATGTCAAAACCATTGCATTTATACATGATGTGTAGGAATTTAAATAGATGATCACAACAACATTGTCCCAAAGGTGTACCTAAAGTCAACCTTCTTACTTTTTTTTTTAAGATCATAAGAACATAACATCCCCTCAGCTTCTTAAACAGAAATACTGTAAAACTATTACCCATGTTAAAATAATGGAAACTTAGAAGAATGGATTACATTTGCATACCAGCTAAACTGCTGGATTCCACCAGAATCCATGTATTTTTTTTACATTTTAGTTACATTAAAAACATGCAGTGCTTTAGTTGCCATAGCAATAATTTCTTTTTACCATGATTTGACTGTATCTTTTTAAAGAATTCTGTGGTTACTGTGTCAGCAGAACTTATTTTTCTTGACAAGACTGCTTTAATAGAACTGCCTGTAGCAGTAGCACAGCCAGAAGTTCTGCAGCTTTCCCTTTTCTGAGTCTTTGCTGTTGCCTGTTGGCATTTTATAATGGATAGATAGTCTCCATTGCCCAAGAAGCCCCAATAATTTCAGCTACTGAAGCTCCAAAGACTAAAGCAAAGTAACTGAAAAACATTTGGACACACAACTATATTACCTATTCAAAAGGCACCTCAAATATGTTTCACTGTCAGTCACGTATCCAAACCCATCGACAACACATGTACTATTCTGCCTGACTTCTCCGAGATTCTGAGAAGTCCCTGAAAGTTTTACTTATGCAGATTCTAAAAATGTACTTCATAAAACAAGAAAGTTTACTGCATGTGGTGCAATAATTGTCAGAAATAATTTTCTGAGGCCGATTTTCCAATGAGGCAGCCTTTGAAATAACCCTGTAGCTTAGCATGCTTCACCCAGCCATTGTTAAAACAGTCACAGTAGGAGAAAGTAAATGTAAAAAAAAAAAAAAGAAAGAAAAGGGCTCACCGTGGCATCGTTTGTCTCCCGAAGCTTGTGTGCTAATGACAACAACTGCTCCACAGCAGCACTGGGTACATTTGGAATCTGCTTGAAAGAAAAACAGGATTAATCTTACTGCAAGATACGCAAGTTTCATATACAGCTACACCCAGTTGCAATGAGTGTGCAGCTGCTGCAGTTGCTTTACATCAAACAAAAAGGATAGCTTTGACAAAGAGCATTTTGCTATTACAGCATCGTTTAGTATCACAATAAGAATGCTAATTTATACCAATACCATTAAAAGCAGGAATGCTGCTTTGATAAGCTTTGAAAATGAAGCCTCGTTTATGTTCACTGAAACAGCAAAACATTTTTGATGCAGCAAATAATCCTGTCCAGTAAGCAATAGTCAGTAAGTGCCTAAAATATTGAACGTACTTACCAGTTTTTTAATAACTTCAGTTTCTTCTCTCTTGCTTAAAGATCGGACATTATGAAAAAGAAACAGGGTCAGAAACTCTGGCCCCAGCCATTGTTGGGTACTACTTCCAATGACAGGAGGTTCTGCTAAGACCACTATTCTGAAAGAAGGATGGATAGGAAAGATAGACCTGCAAAAAGAAGAGTTTTAAAATGCATTACCTTGCTTAAGCAGTGAATATCAAATTTAATTTGTACAGCAGATGGAAAAGGAGAATTAAATTATCATACTGAACCATATCACAGTCTATTCAGATCATTTGCAATGCAACTTTATTTAAAAAAAAAAACAAGACAAAGACTGCATAACGTGGCTTGCAATGTTATACATTTACAGTTCTTTAATGCTCAGAAGGGTATCCAAGTCTCCTCATCTGCAACAGGACCTTCATACCTCGAGATGAACAAATACCAGTAACTAAGCTAGAGTCTACTGCACTGTATGTCTGAAACAGAACTGTCTCACTCCGCCAGCAGACTTTTACAAGTGCTTTAGTTAAAGCAGGATGTCTCACAGGCAAATCAGGGAGGGAACAAGATCTACTGGAGCTGCAGTAATGAGTAACTTCTTTTACTCAATTAGACTGACAGAAAGGATGACACTGTAGAGATTGGCCTAGATACCATGAAAAGCTGGATTTATTAAGAGTTTAGGAACATTCCCCTTAATGATATTCTTTGTGACTCTTGGAAAGTCACCTAGAATCTTATGGTGGGATTAAAAGCCTGACTTCATAATATTCCTGAAAGCTATACTTCAAAGACCAAACTAGCTACCTCACTCTTGGCTCATTTTAGAGTTAGCATGGGGAGACAGGTCCCTCCAACAGCAGATTAAGATTTATAAGACTTTCAGAAATGCCCTGCTGGGTGCTTCAATCATCTTGCTCCATGATAACAAATTTGATAACAAAAGCTGGCGATACTCCTTAGGGAAAGCACATAAGCCTAGCCACTACCAGTAGTCTGTCTCCCTCATCCTCTCCCAACGCTCACAATCTACAAAGACATCGGAGGTCATATCTCTACTTGCTTTAATGTCTCTTTACCCACAAACCTGTCTAATACCTTTCTGAACTTCTCCATCCTATCTGCCTCCACAACTTCTCATGGCAACTCATGCACTGTTCATGATTGTAAAAGGTATTTTTATTAATTCATTTTTAATCTTTATGGAATTGACCTGCTAGCTTCAGTCAGTGTCCCCTAGTTCACACTGCAGGATTTGGTGACTAACAGTTTCTTAGCCACCTGCCTCTTAGATTCCATTAAAGATAATGGGAGCTTACTGTGATCAACACAAACTTAAACATACAACTCTCAGATATACATGTTAGGGCAGTAGAAGACCACTGTGTCAGTTTTTGGTATCTTTGCCTTCTTCATATCTTTTGTCTCCTTTATCTAAGTAATATTATCACTTCTTCAGACTGGGAATTCATTGGTACTCATCAATCAGCACAACTGCATGATCTCTAGAAGCAAGAGAAATAAAAAGTGTAACAAATCGGACACAAAAGCCAGTCAAATTGTGCAAGGAGGGCCTGTTTTCAACAATGAATTTCACAACACTCTTATTAAAATAAAAGGCCTTTCTTTGGAAAAAGCAAGTGAAATTTAGATGTCTTACATTGCTAGATATGCCTTTAATCATGTCATTTTCCATACAAATGACTACGCTTGAAATCAGAATGCTTGGCGACAAGTATTCCTCCCGGTTAAACTGAGGAGGCAATTGATGGCATAAGCAAGAAAAGCTGAAGAAAGACTATGACCATTTAACATAAATTAACAAATCCACTGCATAGTTGGCTTATCTGTTCATCACAACAATAAATCTGTGATACAACAGAGCGATTATAGCGAACAGTCTCTTTTATCAAAGCAAACACAGGGGGTGGCATGAGTTATTCTCAGCTGAAAGTCATAAGCCTAGAAGCTACTTCCTGATTGATAAAAATAGAAATAGATGTCTGAAAACATCACATGAAAGAGGAACCAATGGGAATGTCACTGTCACTAAGCATAAAAGAAGGTCATGGAACATTACCCAACCTTATTATAGAAGAAAACATTTCCTAGATAGGATAAATACACATAGTTCCAGACTCATCTTCCCCCCATTACTAAGAGGAGAAACAACTCTCCTCCAGAAATCCATCCAATTCGAAGGACCAGCTCTGGTTCTTCTGCAATACCATCAGAGGACAAAAGAAACAGTCATCTTTCCCTAGAAAACAACGTATTTCTCTTGTACCACATTCACATCACTGGCTAACTCAAAGGCTATGGTAGGGACAGCCAGGGGGGCATGGGGAAAAGTGGGAGGAGAGGAGATGCAAAGACAGAGCAAGCTAACTTGGTGCTATCACTCAAAGTCACTGACAAACTCTGTAGACTTGGACGTACCACAACATCACTGCTGTAGGTTTCCAGTTTGTAAACATGAATAAAACTATTTGGCTACTTCAAAAGCCTATTGTTTGGACTGGTGTTTGCAATGTTGAAAATGTCAAGCTAAGTGTATTATTAAAACAAATGCCACAAATGACTCAATGCAGCAATGGTCTGCAAGTTCCCAGCCTCCATCAGCACAACTGAAGAGTTTCAAAGTTTTTCCATCATATTACAGATCAAGTCTCTAAAGGGATACAACATAGAGCTCCTCCATGGAGCTATATTTTATAAAAAGAAATTCTTGACATCTTGAGTTCTCTGCAGATGAAGGCCAAGTAAGTGTATCTTGTTAAAAACTTGACACTTCTTAAAGAGCCTCAAACACAGTGGGAAGATTTGGTGTTAGTTGATTAATACAAAGAGTCTCCACCCTTCTCTCTATTAAATGTTTACTGACAACACAGGTAATAGAGTGCTCTCTGAATAATATGTGTGTCCTTCTTTTGACATCAGTGTTTAATTCCATCCAAGGATTACTGCCAGTGTTCTTAAGAGGAAAAGTAGAACACAGTCTGTTCAGGGTGATTTTAGGGAAAGATTGTCTTGTTATCAACACATGGTTCTGAGCAATTGAAGCTTCTCAAAAAACAAAACAAAACACAAAACTGGTTTTGGTTGTCTCTTCCTGTATCATGATTTAATAAATCTCATTTTCTACCACATTTATTTTATGAGTTTGGAATTGTTATAATACTAGGACCACAATGACCTATTGTTGTTTTCTCACTGTTTTTCTTAAATTTCACCACAGTCTAAAATTAATAGTGAATCTGAAAATTCACTAAACTGAAAAAAAAACAAGCCCACAAAAAATAAAAAAGCAAGCAAAACCTAGAAAATGTAAGCAATTAAAACCTTTTATTACTTCTTATATTCCCTCATTGCCACAGTTTAGATTTGTCTCATCTACTGAGTGTTCCCTTTCAAGCTAATCGCATGGAAAATAATTCACTGTCTACAGGGCAGTAAAACCACCCATGCATTATGACTGACTTTTAGCTTTTGAACAATCCTATTATATACCTACTTCTATATTTTTCTATAGTAGCTGCCTTTCTGCTCACCACATCAAGGACTCATCATTTCCATGTGTGTGTGCATGTGTTAAGGGTGGGGTATCTACACACACAGGTTACAATCATAAGATAAACCAATACTTCACTGCTCATCTTGTAAAGGCTGTGTACTACCTTTACAGTATCTGTTCCAGTGAAGTAGTGGATGATTAGAGAAGAAATTCTGTGCAGAAATCTTGGGTATGCACAGTACTTGAACACACTTTCTCTTAATCTCTGAACCTGTTCAGGAAAATGAATCATACAGTCATTAAATGAATAAGAAATCAGCAGCTATAATTTCCTTCTGTGTAAAAGATCTTTAAGGACCATCTGTTGCTTTCCCAAGGGCAGCTTTATTTGTTTTTCTCCTTCTCCACAAACTCAGAAACAAAAATACTTTGTTTCCTCAAATGAGTGAAATATCATCTTACTGTGGCTGTTTGTTAACTCCACAGCCAAACTGGCACAAAAAGAACGGAGGAAAAAAGTACCCTGTGCCCACTGCTAGCTACCTGTAGCTTATCGGCTTCCAGCAGGCCAAGAGTATTGCAAAATCTCACAAGGGCAAATGTACTGCTTGCACTTATCAGTCCTGGCAGAGCTATTGCACCCATCAGTCTGAAGTTTTCCACAGAAAAATGCTAGTTGGCATGACAGATGTAGAAACGTAATAAAAGAATAGTGAACGTATAACTCACTGACAAAAACTAATATCATTTAAAGTAAGAATATATATTATTAGCTTTTACAAAGGTAATAAAACTTTTAAATGAAGTTGTCCAAAAAATATAACTTAGGAATAATAGTGTTTTAACCTGGAAAACTTGAAAACAATCTGAAAATCAAGCAATACTTTCCTCTCTGTCCAGCGCTGCTAATAACAGTGCCACGGCTTATGCACGTTCATACTGTCTCCTGTGTAAGGCATGTGATTCCTTTAGACCATAGTGTGATCCAAAATACTCTGAAATACCACCACTTTATTTAAAAAAAAACACAAACCCTTGACTTATCAGGGTTGGAAATGAAGTGATGGATTGTGCAGTATTGTCCTTTCTATTCTGCTACACATAGAAGTATTATTACTATTGAAGCACTAAAATTGTAAGCTCTAAAACTCTGAAAAATATATTATTTTTTTTTTACTATTGAAATATTTTCATATCGCAGTACGAAAGCTTAATACAAAATGTGTATTGCTTCTCTGAAGGGGGGATCCCCTAAAAATTCTCCATTAATATCTCAACTTTTTCTCTTAGAAATGGGAAAAATCTTCAGGTGTGTCAAATCCTTTAACAAACAGTCTTAAAAAAAAGTCTACTACTGAAGTTTTGACTCATTGATTAAGAATAGTACTCCTTCTCTCTAAAGTAGATTTAAATGGAAATTCTGTTTTAAAATTCCATTCACAAAGTACTAAATACTCTACTAAAAAGCATTATTGGTTGTTCTTTTCCATAATGAAAGACATATTTGCACTTATGTAACCTATAACAGCATCTGGCACACTATTAGTGAGTCTTAAATTAAGGGAACAGTAACAGTGAGTAGGGAGAATAACAGTGAGTTATTTTATATTAATGAATGATTGGAAGTAGCACAGAAGACAGAAACTGCAAACTATACTACAAATAGTCACTACAGTCAAGAACACTCAGTGTGCAAGCAAAGCTGACCCGAAGTGAGGGCAGAGGGGGAGAACTATGTGCTCCACGTTCTCAGTTTCTGACATATGGCCGTAAGGTATCAGTTCTCTATCACAGCTGCCTTCCAGTCTCCAGCTATTGCATTTTCTGAAATCCTAAAGATGGCCTTGACCTCTCCTAATCTAATGATGTCCTAATGAAGCTTTTGGCTTCTTTCTTCCTAATTCTAGTCCTTCAGAAATACTCCTTTTTCTCTTGATCTTATATGTGCTCTGTTTATGACTAATTTTCAGCTACTTAATTTGGTCCTGCCTGACTGCTTAGACATTAAAACTCTGTCCAGTACTTCACAGAATCATTGATATCCTCTCAGTATGTTTTTTCTTCTTCCTCTGCTTCCTTTAAGAATTATGGGAACATGAGATCAGGTGAATAATTAAAAGCTTAATAAAATAAAAAGTTACTTTTGTAACTCAGTATGTACTCTAAGTACCATATTGATTTCCAATATATAAATGAGAATCAAGGCTTTATGAGTGGGATTTAGCAAAAAAAGAAGTCCTAATAATGTCCTGCTTCAAATAAAAGTCAAAACCACTTTCTTACAGAACTCCCTTATTGAAAAACTAACGGTAGTCTTAATGTGTCACTCATCAAACATCCCAGACTCAGTCCCAGAAGAACTGGGAATGGCAGTGTATATTCTGCAGGCCTGGCAATGAGCAATTACACTTAAATCACTTTAGTCAAATCCATTAAATCAAGATAAGTAAAGCTTTCTTTTCATCAGAAATATAGCTAAGGCCATAAGCCACAGCCATTGACACAGCAAGAGAGACATTTTTCATCAATATGGAAAGTTTTTCTCAATCATCACTGAGAAGTAAGAATTTGCCCAGCCAATCTGCTAGTAAGTTCAAGGTACAACATATCCTATATAAAATCTACACAAGGCAATCTTCTTCAGGCAAATGAGGGATGGTTATAGCACCATCATGGGTTTTTTGTCTCTGATTATATCAGCTGTCTGTACTTTAGATACCATTGATGAGAAGGTCTCTGGAGAGAAGGGCTAATTCTGCACAGCCATTATGCAAAACTGGAAAGTACTGAAGCTTTCAGTGACAGGTAACCACTGCTGAAAAGCATGAGTGCCAGGGAGGAATGCAGTCCTGGAATTAAAGAGGAACTACTGACACTGCATCCTGGAGCCAGTGAAAGACAGTGATGTTTTCAGAATATGTAACGGACCAAAACCAGAATGAAGTCCTGGAATACCTTCAGTTCCTCAAGGGCTGACGAGAACAGTGCCCTCTCTACAGAGGGTAGTTCACTGATGCCAACAAGCAGATACATGTTTGTGTTACTTTACCTTGGCTTCTTTTGAGGAAGTCAGCACATAAGAAAGTTGAACAAGTGCCAGATGGAACGTTTCATCTAGCAGAAGACGGGATTCTCAACACAATGGACTTCACCTAGAATTTTCATCTGTATCCAAGATGGTGCTAAAGGGTCACACTGAGCTTCCAGGTGCAAGAATGCCTACACAGTGGGGTTTCTGTTTGTTTCTTTGTTTGTTTTTATGATCAAGTGCTAATCAGAAATGTATTCCTGTCTAAAACCACCCTTCGTTTATGGATCAGAGGGTGAATGATCACTGTCAGTCAAACATAATTTAAAGCTGAGCAATTCACAATACACCATGTTGTAAAGTATTAGGTAAAAGCAGTACGCTGCAGTCTGAAAGAAAAGGGCTTTCTGAGGAAAGCCGAAAAAAGCCTTTTGGAGCCTCCAAAGTAGTCAAAGGCAGTGCACAATTTGCACTGAACAGCAGAACCAAAAGGTTACTCGATGATACTGAAGGGAAGCAAAGTGCGTATAGAGGTGGCACAGTAAGAAAATAGGTCTGCAGAATAGTCATTAAAGGAGACAGCTTGGACAGTTCTCATGGTCTAACAGATCATGAAGGTTATCATAGAATCATAGAATGTTTAAACTGGAAGAGACCTCTAGAGGTCATCTGGTCAACCTCCCTACACAAGTTCTAAGGGAGTCCACTGCCAAAACAGCCACAGTTCGAGCAGACACAGACATAGAAAACAGATGTAAAGCTCTGTTTTTGTGAGAGAGATCTAACATAGGAAGAGGGGCAGTTCTGAAGATGAACGTGTGATGAACTGAGTAGGTTTCTGAAGTGTATTGGCATGAACCAAAAGGTACCATGCACTAAGCAAAACAGCACAGCCACTGCCATTCAGCCTGAAAGCACCTTGAACGAGACCATGATCACAGAGCAGGGAGAAGACTCACACAATGAGATGTGTTTTGAAGTACAAAGTCCAGTGCATAGTGGGGATACCAGTCAACGTTGGAGATCTTCTGGTTCTCTTTTCTTAAGTCTGGTCTTCAAATCCTGATAAACAGTACACTTCCCTCAAATAAAGCAAATTACAGGAAATGCCCATCGAGCTGGGTATATGGCCTCAGCAGCGTGGACACATTTTGCAACAAGAAGGCTTAGATTACACCATAGCTACAAAAAAAAAAATCAGAAGAAAGGCTATGGAAGACTGAAAATGTAGTTTGTTTTGTCTTTGGACAATATTTTGGACCAAAATAACAAAAACAACAAGGTGGTAAAAGAAAAACATCTTTTCTGAAGTGTGGACTATGAAGAAAGTCAAAGAGAAAAATTGTATTCAGCGAAACAACTGAGAGAAATGGGGTGGCCCATCATGAATGCATCCGTACAGTGACCAATAAGGCCTCTTCAGAGTTTGGCTACATGCACACACTACAGTGTAAATATCAGCACAGACATCAGACATAGAAATTCAAGTTTGTTCAGAGTCTACAGCCATTTAAAGAAATCACAGTATGTTTAGCTCCTTATATATTACTGAATATATTACCCACCAATATCTCTCCCACTAAAATAGGTCAGCAGTGTTTGACTATGTATCAAGTATAGCCTCAGAAGACTAGAAAACATTTCTATCTCTGGAATGTTTCTAGCAGACAAGTGGAAGCGAAGAAACAAAAAGAATAAGCATAATAGGTCCCAACCCATCCTTAGGATTTCCTGCCCCATATTAGTTGTAAATTAAATACCAGCTTTCTAGTTAATAAGGTAAGGAGGTAAAAACTTGTATTTAACTACCATTTAGCTTTATTTTCCAACACTCTCAATAAAATGCTCCAAAATTAAATATTACATACCTTTATATCTATGTTTTTATGTACTTATAATTTCTCTTCACTTTCTAACTCTTTCTGTTAAAGGATACTGAATGTTTTCCTTTTAGTTCAACTACTCTAAACAGGATATAATTTTCCCATGCCACTAAAATAATACAAGCTCATGAGGAAACTGATGTTTAATTTTTTTTTCTCCTAGCGATTAGAAGGTATCAATTTAGTAGGGAAGCACTTTGTGTGATGTTAAGAACAAAGAAGATAGAAGAAGATTAAGCCCTTTACGGGATGAACTGCTGTTTGCATTCTATAGTTGTAACGGACACTTTACCTTTCCTGGAGTTTCTCATCAGAGATCTGTAATTCTTCTTTTAAGTTTTGGTATCTATCTTCCCTTAACAATCTGGTGCCATCATAGAGAGTCAGTTCTCTGTCATGGATTAGTCTGTTTGAAAAGAAAAAAAAAAAAGTCTTATCTAGCATTTGATTACTTTAAAAAATACTAATACCAACTAACACTTTTAAAAAAGCTACCTCATAGTAGGAGGATCATAGCAAAAAGAACTTATACCAATTTAAGATGCATCCAGTTGTGAGTTTAAATCACACGCAGAAGTAAACAGTTTCAGTGCACAGTCAGTCAATTTAGGTTAAATTGTTATGGTAAGAAAAGGGAAAAAAAGAAATAAATGATTGTCTTACCAGTATAGTGTGCATAAGTGGTATCAAACAACCATTCTGTTAGACTTGAATAATATACTTATATTTCAGTTGGCTTTAATGACTAACGTACACACAGACCTAGCTTTTATTTTTTTTATGCAGAAGTTAAGATATAACGCATGCACATGTCAGAAGAAAAATAAGAAGGCAAAACTAAACTGATTAAAAAGGAAAACACAGGCAATTATGATTCTCTCATATGCCCTTCTGCATATATATATATAATAAAAGAAGGCAGAAAATGTATTTGCTGTAACCTGCTTTTAAAGGTGGTGTTAAAGTTTGCAGAAGGCAGTATATAATGCAGGCATATGAATGGCAGGAAGGTTTGACCTGACAGTATACATTATTACTAACGTATTACTATTACTACTTCTTTTCTGCCAAGTTTATTTGTTATTGAATTATGAAACAGTGTTTAGAAAGAGCTCTTTGCAATCAATATAAAGTATACTTTTACATCTAACTGTAATGATCCCTTTTCATTTAGAAGAATGAATTCAAAGGGTTTTCAACATTTTCTGAGGTCTTGCATTTTCAAATCATCGCGCAAATATTACTGATCTTTAGTTTTCATAAGCATAGAGTAAAATCAAGATTATTTTTCAATTCAAACTTATATTCTATACTGGCAAAGAGAAAAAATTCCTGTATTATTATAAACTTACAAAGAACACCAAAAAATTGCTTCTGCTTTTACAGCATGTTAAGACTGAACATTATATATTCTATGCACCTTCAATGCTCAGCGTGATCTTTACAGTATTCTTGAAGTTGTAAAGTCTTATTCACCAGAATAAACCCAATTTCTCAGTATGCATGCTCTCACTAAACAGATCATGCACACCCAACTTGTCTGTGCTCTCATCCTGACCTTTGAAGTACAGCCAGAGTGCCAGGGTTAATTCGATGAATGCCATCAAGAATAACAAGCTTTCCTTCCAGGGCAGCAGTAACAAGTGGTGATGGTCTCCAAGCAGTGTCTCCATTAGGAAGAGTATACCTTTGCTGGAGCAAATCTCTAGCAGTCATATCCTGTAAGGATCAATTCATCAGAAGAATGTATTTATGCTCCATTTTGTTCATCTACAAGTACATGCTTTCTCCTTAGAAAAAGGCCATTATATTTTTTTCCTGAGAATATACCCAGAGAAGACTAGCAGGAAATCTTCAAATAATTTTCCAAAGTGCATTAGAAACACACACACACACACAAATCTACACACACGCTCTGTTAAATAGTCATTGGAAGTTCTAGATTTGCCAAAGTCACCTCTTTGAAACCAGAACAATATTTTTTTTCACCCTTAAACGTAACGCCAGCATATGACAACTTGTACACAGTTTTGTGTACAGAAGGGGGCAGCAATTTACACCTGGAACAAACAAGAGTAATTTATTTCATATAGAAGTCACATGAGAGAGCAAAGATGTCATCATTAATCTGAAACACAAACCAGAGTGACATTCCACCTCTCAGCAGGAAAATGCAGTGGAAGAATCGGAGAATAAAGGACAGAATAAGAAAGAAGCCAGTACCACACAAAATACCAAAAGTATACAGCATATGATAATATAATGCTTAAGAGATAAATCAAAACCAAAAGCAAAATCTAGAATATCCTCCAGCACACACATTTTAGATGTTCCATTATAAGGTAAGCACTAGAGCAACAAAGACTGAATAGCCACTTTGTGACCTGGATGAAAGTCCTTCCTCAGGCTGTGTTGTGAACACAACTTAACCTAAAATCAGATGAGAAAAATATTTCCTATTGTAGCTGTAGCTTTTGCATATGTCCTTTTCACAACCATAAACCCTTTGAACTTTAAAGAATAAAAATAGAACATATTACGTCATATGGCCTGAATCATTTCCTCTTTCTACATTTCCTTAAAAGCCTTAAAATAACAGGACTAAGTCTGGTTCCTTCAGTGCTCCAACATATGTATTATTTAAAGCCCCACATTCAAATCCATAAAACTAGACAGTAATTTTATTGTGGTATTTCTGTTTCGTTTTGTTTTGAACTGCTGTGCTTGCTCTTTACTATTTTATTAATGAATTAGACTAGAAACAGAATGTGAAACATTTCGATCAAAGCCCGAGAAAAATGTGGGTTTAAGATTTGAATCAGAAGTGTGCATTCAGTAGCTAGTAAATGCTGTATAACTGAATATTTAACTAACACATCCTCACCTCTAAAGGAATGAAACAACATACAGTATGAACTGATTGGGAGCCTAGTATGCTATATAAAATATTCATCTGTAATTCCAACAACCACTTGAGGACCATACACTAATTCTCTGGAGGTAAACTGAGAGGTGTATTTTGATTCAAAATACTTTTCTGAAATAATAAAAAAAAAGAATGTTTAAATTGTAATTTAAATGGTTGAATGACATGCAATTTAGTGATGCATGAAAAAGAATTATGGTTCGATAAAACCTCCACAGTTTCGATAAGAGATCTGTCTTATGGCAAAGTACCTGCATAGTTATTTATTGTTTCTATTTATATACTCTAAAACAATTTTTTTTATGTATGACATTAAAAACATAATTTTATGTAATTTTAGGAGATACAGTGTTATAATACTCTAACACAGAAGTATATGAATTATTTCCCCCCCCTTATCACAGTGAAAACAATGGCAACAGTATAATGCCTTGTGAAACCAACTGCTTATTTTACTTTCTAAAAGTCACTCTAACTCAAGTGTTTTACATCGCATTGTTTATTTTGGAAAATATCTTCCATACAGGAAAAAAAACAACCAACATTTAGGACAGAAAACAATCAGGATAACTTCTGTGTCACTCCTTTAGCAGCTATGGAAATACAAGCCTCTAACCTAGCCGTTTTTCATGGCTCACAGCACTAATCATGTTCTTGGCAATTACAAGGTGAAAAATTGTGTTTCTGCTTTTCATGCCAATTTGGACTTATATTGTGCTAGTATTTCTCAATTAAAAAAAGAAAAAAGAAGGAAGGGATTTGTAAAGAAAAATTATGAGGTCATGCAAAAAACAAAAGGCAGAAAAAAGAAATCCTAGAAACAAAAACATCACAGTACACAAACACTAGTGATGTACTTAAAAGACATCATGTTTTTGCTGGGAAAGAAAAGGAGAAAGTTGCTGGAAAACTGCTATAACATTGCTTTGAATATTGTTTTTTTTTTCCCCTGAAATGCTGGGCAGAGGAAATGTTTTATTTTAAATAACTTAAACCAAAAGTTCCCTAACTACACTCCACAAAGAACTAGCTGGCTGCTGCTTCTCATTTGCTAGTGCTTAACTGCATTAAGAGACAACTTAAAACCAAACCTTTCCTAATGAGGAGGAGTTTCCTTTCTCAATAATCCGTCTACATGGAATTCAATGTAATGAGCTATCCATATAATGATATCAGACATCACAAACGAGACAGGGATTGCTCTCCGAGACAACTATTAATGTAAGAGATGATCTATGTGCTCAAAAGGTTTGGGAATCCTTAGTTTAAGTAAAGTTCATTCTCATCTCACAGCATTAAACTTCTCAAACAGTTTTCTCCTGTGAAATCAGTATAAAGTGCTCTGAATTTTCACACTCCTCAAGCCCTTAAATCAGCTTCAGATGGAAAGAATGATGAAGCAAACATTAAAACTGAAAGTAAATATTATATATATATATAAAAAAAAAATCTAAGAATTCATTTCTTTATGGAGCCTAAGGAAAAATAGTGCTATTGCTTTGGACCAAGGATAAGTGCCCCACTACTTATTTTTGTGCCTGCAGAAATTATTGGAAATAAAAGTGAACCACAGGACAAATAAAAGGCTCCTTAAGTTTAGGACAATGTGGCATCTCTCACAAGATAAACCAAACCAAACCAAAACAAACAAAAAAAAAAAAATCACAATTTTGAACCAAGGTAGAAATTTTTTCTACATTTACAGCATTAACAAGCTTCTCATAACCTTCACTGCTGAATTACTGTATTCATTAATACATTTGACATTCATTCTGTCATTAAATTGACCTATTACTTTGCTATGCAAAGGCCCTAATATGTTATTAAAAGTTTTAAGAAAAGCAAATACATTATTAAAATTTATCAGATGATGTATAGCTCAGTTACACTTAAGCAATTTTTCATACACTGCTTCCCATAAAAACTTTTGAAATTATGCAAGACACTGTATATAGGAAATATCTGTATGTACAGACACACATGTGAATCTTAAGTAGCCCTGTCTACATAGGTATTTAGAGTGACCACTCTCCCAAACAGCCTTAGCAATACTGTTTGATATCACCAAAAAGCCTCTCTGTAAAACCTTCTGCCCTTTGAACTTGGTCAAATCCTGGTGAGACCAAAGGAAAGGTTCACTTCAGTGGGAAATACTTCAAACCCCTTGGCCTAGATTTTATTTCTGATTCCTCTGAAAGGAAGATGTTGACTGAGTAATTTCAGTGGCAGCTCTTCTCATCTGTCTCCTAAAAGGAAGTCTTCTGCTGCCGTTCAGTGAAGCCAAACTAATTGAAGGTAGGATGTTGAAAAAGTGGCCATGTTTTTAACTAAGTAATTGTCTAATTTTACTGATGAGCACCCAATATTGTATTTTATGCATCAAAAAAAGGGTTAGGGTTAGGGTGTGCCTGTCCTTAAGCAGGTTTGTCGAGTTGCAAAAGTTATTTTCCTGGGATGATTTAAAAATATGTTTGGAGTGACAAGTACAGAGAGAAGTATTCAGGTTAGCTGGACACACTCAGTCTTGGCTCAGAAACTGCACATCTATCAATATACCACTGTACACAAAGCAGTAGGCAGTGCTGGGAATAAAGGTATATTAGTACGAACATAACATTGCACTGATGAGGCTGTGAAGCTTTGGAACCCAAAGCTGCTTGCACTTGGCCATGTTAAAGCACAAGAAAAGGGCACAACTCCTCTGTCTGACTCCATCTATGCAGACAGTTTCAGAGTCTGTGCCTTTATCAGCTGAAGCCATGTAGTGGGAAGGAAAAGCAGTGGGATCCCGTCTGGGAAGATTCTCAACAGTGGAGGAAAACAAAATGGACTGTCTTTTTTTTATCGTCAGTGATACTTCTCTTTCCTATTTTCTCTCACTTATTGTCTGTTTCAACCCTTCAACTTCATCACTCATTTATGTCAGTCTCTCTCTACAGTCTCTCTTCTCCTCCACATTCCACATTGTACTTTAAAATCAGCTGCTACTGCCATTTCTTCCTTTGGAGGGCTCCATGCTGCCTGGAAAAAATTTAAATGAGCACAGGGATGGAAGAAAGAGACTAATATATTGCAGTAAATCTGATGCTAATGTTCCCCTGCAGCATTGCCAATTATCAATTACAACTGTAAATCCTGTGATATTTGCTGTATTTTGACTCAAGGTCATGGGACATTCTTAATTTCACATTTTATTTCAGAGTGGTTTCATTTCTTCAAGGTTATGGAGAAACCCTTACATGTATGATCCCAACTGTGAAAGTTAATAAATTAATTAATTCTACTTTTAACCTTGTAATTTTTCAGTTTATAACATGAGGTTAGAGTGCACCAAAACCTAAAAATGACAATTCTTTTCCAACACATACTGAGTGATGACTGCTTATAGGAGATGACTGTTAAGCATGACAGAACTTGGGGTTTGCAAGAACACTTTACTGCTGTGAGAAAGCCCGAAGCACCACCCAGAATCAAAGGGAAAAATCTTAAATATACAGCAGCCCCACTGTGCCATGTTTACCATACTTTGAGATGACTGGCAGCTCCAAAACCTTCATTCCCTTACTATTCTGCATGGCCAACCCTTCTGGAACCATTACTTCTACTTCCATGTTACCCTTAACACTCATTCTGTCCTTACTTTTTCAATTACTGTACATTTCTTCTTCCAACTCATTTTTCAAGCAGCTGCAACAAGCTCCTTGCCACCACCTTCTAAGCCCATGCATGTCCTTATGACTTCTCCAGTTCTTGTAATTTTCCCCCATGACTGCCATTTTAAGGCAACTATGTCACCTGCCTCTGTGTGTCTCAGTGTTAATGCAGTTTGTCCCAAATTTATCTTTAAAGTCACATCTGTAGTAAGACGTAACATAAATTAGGCACAATTAGGCTAAGGGCAGAAGAAAACTACTGTCTGCTTGTTATAGCACCTATGAATGATGAAGTTAATATTCATTGAATATATTATGTATCTGTTACATTTAAACACCAGCCCTCATTTGATACTTCTAGGATGTGGTATCTTTGAACACGGAACAACATCTTCTGTTCTCTACTGCAACACAGTCCCACCAAAACTGTAATGGTCAAATTAAACAGAAATGTAAGAAAGAAAAGGCACAAAATTTATAATATTGACTAAAATTTCACATGTTAGACATCAGAAAAAATAAATATGTAAGAGAATATTACTCATTCTTGACAGAAGCAACACATCAAAGAAACAGAAGATTATTCCTACAAAACACGTTAAAAAATTCCCCAGAAACATAAAATCCATTATGCATTCTCAATACAACAAAGAAAATGTCTTCCATAATAATGAAAAAAAAAAGTCTTGATAATGGAGAATTCCATTACAAGACTAAATAGCATATGACCCAAAAAAATCAAACAAGAATGAAAAAGGTCTTCCAGAGGCATCTAACACGCATGAATTACAAGTGGTCACCACTCTGACCTAAAGGCAGGAAACATACTTCAAAAGGGATAAAAAAAAAATTTCAAAAAGGAGAAGACACAAAAGACAAAGCTTTCTGACACTCAGTCATGGCAAATCACAGAATGAGTTGTCAATTCTCTGCGGCTAGGAGAGAGACCACTGTGTTAAGCAATTCCCCTTACATTTTATTTAGATTACCTCTCTTTTACACTCACAATGAAGTCAATAAAATCAAAGGAAAGCAGTATCAGAGTTTGTTTGTATGTAATAATGTTGTACTATCTATATTGGTGCACAGAACCCCTCTACTTAGGCCGGCAATAAGAAGAGATTTTAGATGAGCATTTTAATGGAAAGAATAAAAAATGCTCTATAATGAATCAGAAAACTTTTCTATCTTTGAAGTCTTCACTATCCTTTATTTTTTTAATGTATAGCAGTCATTATCAGTGACTTTAAATGCTGCAGCTGTGTATGAGCATAGCTGCAGTGTTTAAAATCACTGAGAGAGAGACTATCCACAAAGAATCAGTGTTTGTGTATTGTATTTTAGATCATATTTAAAGCATAACTATCAGCAGACAGCTTACTCACCTGGTATAGCATAATAGGTTCTATGCTGTATCCCAGTATATCAGCAAACTCCTTAGCAATAACTGTTTTGCCACAGCCCTAAAAAGTTAACAAATAAGAACTAGATTATATTCTAAAGATCACGGGAAAGGAGGGAGAAAAGAAATTTAAATTCTTACTTTTCCTCCAATTAAACACATATCTTTAACCATATGGGATTGCATCATTTCTGCCAACAGTTGATTATGGCTGGAAGTTCTTATGAAAGTATCTGATCGCGGATGCTCCTTTAATAGCCCAGTACCAGCTGGAACCTGTAAGAAAAGACAAAAAAAAAAAAAGGCTAAATAAGGTGTCCTGTGATAATTGTAGGCTTTCCATGGACTGGGTTAGGTTTATCCAAAACTACTGTAATATTTTGCTGAGGATTGTCATCCATCAAGCTTAAATGTTTCACTTAAAAAACGTTCAACCATATAATTTCTAACGAGACTGAATCCTTCACACCTCCTTTGCCTACTCTTAATGAAAAAACAACAAATTGTCAATCAATTCCATTACAGTACTGGGGTCTGCGAAGAACTTAAGGCTGTTCATGCTACAGAGAAAATAGAAAAAAAGACTGATATTTCTTGCTCATCAGAGAAACATGCAAGAGAAAGAGCAATTTGTATTGTTAAAATCTGAAGGAGTTACTTGGAACTTTGGAGAGTTTCAATCATTCCTCCCATTAAGGCACTTGCTGTATTTCCATTTCCCATTCTAGTCTGGGAACGATTTCATCTGCA
This sequence comes from Chloroceryle amazona, assembly GCA_027560015.1. Lineage (NCBI taxonomy): Eukaryota > Metazoa > Chordata > Aves > Coraciiformes > Cerylidae > Chloroceryle > Chloroceryle amazona. The sequence goes on from JANHFX010001359.1 coordinate 85,203, forward strand.
AACTCCTTATGCCCTCCTGTTCCCAAAGAGACATTCTGTAGACCTATTTTTATAAGGTTATCACCTACATGTCAAACAAAAGCAAAGGAAAAGAGTTGAATCATGCCCTCCAGACTCACCATTTTCCGACAAATTCCCATTTGCTGCTATTCCCCTTTTCACTTTGTCACAGTACAAACTCTCTGAGGATATTCCTCACCAATGTTAATATGATCTCTCTCTGACTCCCACTAATTCACCTTCTTTACAGATTCTCTAGACTCTGCAAATTCAACATTAACTTGAAAGTATCAGATCAGCATCTGTTTCCTGATTAGGACCTTATTTCACCACCTAGCAGGTCATAAACTTCACTGGAAGAAACTCAAACTAATCATATTTGGTGTGATTACTTTTGTTCCATTTTCCCAACATCCTGTGTCGGAACATTACCAAGCACTCATTAGATTTTATTTCAAGTGTAGACAAAGACAGACTATTGTTTTTATTAAAAGAAAAAGAGAAAGCAGCACCAAGAGCATTAGTACTCTCTGGTATTCTGCTCCAATAAAAAAACATCTAGAAGTTTTTCCTTCATCCATTATTTAACATTTAACACAAGAAACTTAAATGAATCAAATGTAGGAAAGCATGAGTTTATCTAGAAATAAAATCTTATGTATCCATCATCTAATACTCCAGTATCTAAATGCTTTTCTATAAATGTCATGTGTTATACTACCAAAAAAAAATTCTCTGCAAAGAAGTTTTAGTGTCAAGTTTAAGTGTCAAATTCTCGATGATATGAAAACAAGATAAAGATAGGTAAAAACATATGCAGTTTGATGTATATATAAATTCATACCTGGAATGTCACTTCTTTTTCACCAATCTGGACAGTTACATCAGCCCTGAAGGGTTTGTTTCCACGTGCACTTTCTACTTTTGTAATCTTTCTGGGAAGTGTGTGGCTTTCTGAATCCTGAAGCTCAAAACGCTGTAGAATTAGGGGATGGAGAAATGAATTATTAAATACAGCTTTCTGGGTTTTAAAACTATTCCTTCTGAAAGCAAGGCTAGAAGTATATTCAAGATAATTGCTTGTGAAGTCCTAAATCCATTTACTTTACTTCAACTTTTACTTCTCTACTGCAACCTGTGTTCACAGTCTTGATGGCCTATATATTTTACATTTAAAAGCAGAGCATAAAGCTTATATACCATCTATTTACTCTGACTGTAGTGACAGATGTAAAGTGAAAATGTCATATGGTGACTTTGCTAAGTCTTAGCCTGACAGACCAAAATAATAAGAGAAACGGACGACAGCCTTTAGCATGTGTAATAATAGATCACCTTCCTCTGCAGGTCATAACAACCAATTGTAGATTTAAGCATCTGGCTACCAATAAAAATAACCATCAAACATTATGTTTACTGAGCTCCACAGTCTCATCATACAATGAAAATTGAGGACAACCTGTACAAATTAAGCCTTCAGCATGTTCTGGGTATGTAAAGGACAAAAACCAGGACATTTGTCTTTCCAGTCCTCTTTTGAGCATTATGCTCTGTTTTATGCTCTATATAGAAAGCATGAAAACCATTTAAAAAATCCTGTAAAAGGTCTGTTTTGTTGGGAAGGGGGAGTCATATCGGGGGGGTTATGCACAAAAAAGCCACTGAGATTACTGAACTCATAGAGCCATTTTATTCAACAGAGTGAAAGCTGAGGAAACAAGAGGAAAAAGGAGTATTGTCCAGCTCCTTAGAATTCTTAGAAAAAGACTTTTATAAACAGAAGTCGGTAATGTAAAATAGTTCCTAAAAAGCATGTAGTTTTGTTACTATTAGGACTCACAGCACCACCTATTAAAGTTTAGAAAGAAAACTGAGATGCTTTGGCTCTTTATCACTTTGTAAATTCCCATTCTGGAACTAGAGCCTATAAAAATTTTATGTTTAAACAAGAATTTAAGATAAATGTACTTTAGTAAAGGGCTGCACCAAGTTATATTCTTATTGCAACAGCTGAGTCTACTTCAAATACCATTAAACATTTAAACTATAATGAAGGACAGGAATGCCTAGTGAGTAGTATCTCAAACTAAGAAATACTCCGACTATGATCCTGTGAAACAAACTACAGATGTTCTCACTCTTCATTAGTAAATTGTAATATTCTTAGGAAGTTAATGGCATTCTGGATAGGGCCAAAGCTGCTCACACAGAAGACTGCAAACTGTTTATACACTAAAATCCCTTAATCAGATACCAAAAGAAAATAAATGTGAGCAAGCAAAAAGATTATCTGCACCAGCAGCCTCTGCAGCAAACAAGGAAGATTAGTAGACAGTAGCAGCAGGCCTTGTACACAAAGGTCCTCAAGTCTAAAATTTCTCAAGTGTTTTTTGGTTGGTTTTCTTTTAATTATAATGTATATAATTATGGATAATGTAGTAATTAACCAAGTTACCATACTTGTTTTGTTTTCTAAAACCATTGTTGAGGGTCCTGCAGCTAGCCTTTTAGACCCTAAATTATGAGAGTGAAAGAGGACTGTGCATCTCTGTGCAGATCGTTACTGAATTTATAGAACTTGAATTCATTTAACTGAACTTGTACAATTTGAATTCATCACATGTAAGCATGGGAGCAGCAAACAAAACTGTGTCTTTCAGAGCAAGCCAGATCTCTTTGAGACAGTTCTTCATTTATGGTAGCTAGACATGGAATCAGAGTGGGGCATGAAATGGATGTACTACACATTAAACATACTTCTGTCTGAGCCAGAATTTCCTCTACAGAGTCCAAGTTGATAGCTGCAAGGGGAAAAATATTTGTGGCTTGGTGGGACAACTATTTAGCACATTCAGCACCAGAAAGTTTGGAAGATACTTGGAGAGCCAGAATTGGGCAGCCTAGTGCCTCAGACTCAAGAGGAAGGAAAAAAGAAAAAACTAGCCATCAAAACCAAGGGAAGTGGTTTGGCAGTCCATAATCATCAGGTCACATTCTGGATGAGAAAAGGCATGCTGTAAAAATTAGAAAAGAGCAAGAGGAGGAATTCTTACCACTTGGAAGTATCTAATGATCAGTAATGTCTCAGCATGGAAACTGCAAAGAATATGCTGGTGATCCAGCTGGTCAAAGGAACAGAGAGCTTAAATGAGACATATTTGCAGATAATCACTATGCTATTATTAGACAGCTAAGCTGTCCAAAAGAGGCATCCAAAGGCAACTGATCTTTCTTGAAGTTTCTCTGCATGGGAAGGAAAGAGATTTTTTCAAGGAACAAGAGGACTGAACCATTTCACAAGAAGCAAAATGTGAACTGCATGTGAAAGATGGGATAATGAAGTCTGAAGGCCAGATTCCACTACAGTAGTATGTATTGGCACTAAGAATTCACTAATGCAAAAACCTAAAGATTAAACAAATCCTTCCTTAGACCAAAATTACCAATTTGAGAATTGTCTAGACAAGAAAGAAGATTCCAGTTTTCTGAACTAACACCCTCCTCTCTATGAGAGTGTGCCCGTGTAGTCTGAAGATTTCCTACTGTGAGGCAACGAAACAGTTTTCGAGGGGGAGGTCAGGTAGAATTAAAATGGGTGTGCAAATAATACAAAAATGAGTCAAATGAGTATCTGATATAAGATCAAGACAGTACACACAGGATTAATCAATGCTTGAAAAAAACTGAAGAAAAATTCTAGAAGAGTCTTAGAGGGAAGGTAAATACCTGGATAGTAAGCTGAAAGGGACTTGCTAATTTATTAAGACAAATTTGATCTATATGTCGTGTCTAAAATCTGATGGGAAGATTCTCTCAATTCAAAAGTGAAACACCCCCGAACAGTGAGTGTTCCCAACACTGGGGAAAAAACGGCAGGCAAAAGGCATGTGACAACTGAAAAAGCAAACCCCAAATCTCTCATGAATCTGAGGTAAAATAATAAAAGCTTATGGGACAATGAAGAAATAAGTATAGAACAGTTGGAATCTCTTATGATTTGGGAGCTCTTATGAGCCATCAAACTCAGTCTAAATGAGGATAACCAGTTTTACAAGTTCCTACCAACAGTACAAACAAATGAAAATTTCAGTGCTGTGGGTGACATCGCATGTGCTTAAGATTGCTGTTTGAAGATGTTCAACTGGAGGATGTTTTCCTTGAAAGCAGTGTCTCCTCCGTATCTAAATCTTTGAGGGAAAAAACCTGAATCAATTTTTACTTAATTTTTGCAATCGTATTTCAAATGCGCATCTCTAAGTCAAAATACTTTGTCATGTCAGTATTTCATTCAAGTACAGCATAATTTGAGAGGCCAGAATTCAAACTGGGTCATACTTTGCTTTGCAAGATCTTCTAAGTTTGAGCTCTTTAAGAAGTAGAATAGAAATGGATACAGTTTCCAAAGCGCAGAAACTTCAAATAAGGGTACACAAAAGCACATCATTCTCAAGTTTATTTTGGTACTTCTGTCTTGTCTGTTGCAAGGTAATGAACTAATGAATTCTGAAAATTGTAGCCCTTGTACAAATGTTCTGTATGATAAGCAGCTCTCAAGATTACTGTTGATGCCGGATTAGTGTACAGTCCATAAACACTGATGCTAACTAGTCTTACATGAGATACCACATTTATATCGAAAGAAAAAGTTCACTGATAAAGTTAAGCCTTAAACAGTTTTAATTTCAAACAGATCCACTCAACAAGAGATTTGCATTTCAAAGCATCTTTACGCATCCAAGACTAACACAATAACAAAACAAGGCTCTTCCCCAAATCTGTACCGTTGCCTGGGGTTCTTATGGCCCAAGTGCAGGACTTGGCCATGTTGAAGCCCATAGGATTGGCCTCAGCCCATCAATCCAGCCTGTCCGGGTCCCTCTGAAGATCCCTCCTACCCTCAAGCAGATCGACACTCCTACCCAGCTTGGTGTCAGCTACAAACTTACTGAGGGTGTATTCTATTCTCCTCGTCGAGATCACTGACAAAGATGTTAAACAGAAGTGGTCCCAATACTGAGCCCTGAGGAATGCCACTTGTGACCAGCCACCAGCTGGATTTAACTCCATTCACCACCACTCTTCTGGCCCAGCCATTCAGCCAGTGTTTTCCCCAGCAGAGCATACACCTGTCCAGGCCTAGGGCAGACAGTTTTTCCATAGAATGCTGTGGGAAAGAGAGTCAAAAGCTTTCCTAACTATATTTAGAGAAGTATTCGGTGGTAAATATTAGCTGGACACTCTTTGGAAGTCTGTAGGAAGGTAGACTAAGAAATCGCCTTGCCTCCGCCAGACTCTTTTCCCATACATTTCTTATGGGATGGAAAAAAATAATTTCTTAGCCATATTAAATACAGTTCTGGGGCTGCTATTACTATAATATCATTATAAACAGAAGTTCCTCAGTATAAGCAGTTATTTTCTGTATTTCTTAAGATTCATTGCTTAATGAGATTTGCTGCATGCAAATAGAATAAAATTCCAAATAAGATCATATGTACTTGTTGACGTAATGGGACAAATTTGTGTAAGCAGTGATGAGAAAGAGTATCAAAAACAAAAAAGGGAAAATTAACACAGAAAAATGTACACAACAAGGAGGTATTTAAAAGTAGACAATGTTGAGGAAGAAGATTTTACTAGTCAAATCAACCTGTCTTACATAGGAAGCAAAAGCATGCACAACACATAAAATTAAATAAAAGGAATGGAAAATGGAGGAAGCTGATGGCACTGTACAGAAAGACGTTCACCAGCTACAACTGAGAGGGGAAACAAACTGACACAAAGGATATAAAATAAAGGCATATTAAGAACAGAAGTGACTGTTACTGCTCTACTAACAGACTGAAGTCCGTATTTCCACCCATACCATGGTTCTAACAGGGAACTTCAATCACCCTGACATGTGGTGGAAGGGCAACGCAGCGTGACACAATCAATCTAGATTTCTGAGGCTTCCTGGATTAACATCTCAACAGAGGCACTGCACTGGCTAGGCAGGGGTGATGCACAGACAGCTCCTGCTGTTCACACACAGGGCGCAGTTGGTTATGGATGTGGCAATCAACAGCAGCCTTGGCTGTAGCAACCATGAAATAATGGAGTTCAAAATCCTGAGGGGGAGAGATGAAGGCAAGTAACATTGACTGCAGATCCTGGATTTCAAGTCAGATTAGCTTAGTCAGAGAAGTGGTAGGCAGTATTGCACAGGAGGCAGCCCTGAAGGTTCATGAAAGGTAGCAGGTCATTCAGGACAGCCTCCTTCAACTGCAAGGACTGTCCATTCCAAAACAGGTAGATGAGTAGGAGAGCAGCCTGGTTAAACAGGGAATACAGGACTGAACTCCAATGCAAAAAAGTTGTATATGGGAGGTGTTAGCAGGAATGGGCTACAAACATTTTCCTGACATATAGGCTACCAGTCTGGCTATTTCTATATATCCATTTACAAATTTTCAGGACTGCAAGAGCTGGGAAAGATGCTCTGAATCATGAACACTAACTTTCAACAACATACATAAGCCTTAGAACATAATCTAAAAAGTAAAATTAAAGAAAGTTAGCACTAAGGATTAAAGGTTTTAAAAGGATAAATGGAATAACCAAGCATAATTATAGGCTTTACAAGCTATTATTAGCAACAACAAAATAGATCTGACCAGCAACAAGCAACAGAAGACTAACACAGACTAGAACCAGAGACTAATATCTCTAATCATCCTATGTTGAATATATTTTGTGCATGTGATCTCTATTGCCATTTTAGTATCCCCTCTGAAAAGTCAAATGCCAGAGGTATTTTTAAAGCATTTGACTACCTTAACCACATAAGTAGCTAGTCTGAATTAATTAACCACTTATATAATGAGGGGTTTTCCATAGTCATGAACCAAGGTCTAAATATTCTATAGAACATAGAGGTTTCACCTTTCACTATATTGAAATCTACTAGCTTATAAAGTTTCAGGGTTTTAAACACTGTTTTAGCATCAGCAATAATGTGGCCATTTAGTTTATTTAAGATTTCTTTTTTTACAGAAGTAGTAAAGTAACATTAGTCAGGAGAATTCCTGTTGCTCCCTAGAATTAGATGTATCTGCAATACTTACTTTTAACACATCTTTGACTGCTGTCCTGCCTTCTTTTCCAAGGAAAACATTATAAGGGTAAAGGCGGTCAACAACATGCTGGACTGACATCATAGGAAAGGAATCCTAATTCAAATTAAAAAATACAAATTAAAAACAATTGGATCATTCTCTCATTAACTATTAATCTGAAAATCCTATACAGCATTGAATTTAAAATTGTAAGGGCAATACACAAATGACCACTACATGCAGTATTCAATCAAATGTCAAAGAAGGCATTTCTCAGGTGCAATTCACAGAATGGTTTGAGGTGGAAGAGACCTAAAAGATCATCTACGTAGTTGCAACCCCCCTGTCAAGGGCAGGGAGACCTCCCACTAGAACAGGTTGCTCAAGTCCCATTCAGCCTGGCCTTGAATGTTTCCAGATTATGAGAACTATATCCTAAACTGCTTTCTTTCCTGTGCATGAATGGAAGTGACAGTGCCTGGCTCAGATACCTGAACACATTCACGGTTAGGGGAGACAAATCCCACCACAGGTAACTGAGTTTCATAGTATTACTAGAAAATAATCAACTATCGTAATATAGATTTATTGTCATATTATTCACAGCATTTTCTAGTATTTGTTATTCTACTTCATTGTACAGATTCTACTTAACAAATCAATTCCTAGAAATTTCTCAATATTTAGAACAAAAGTTTTCTTTTGAAATGAGTTACTAAGTTGGCACTTTCTACACAAAACTGAAAACTATCTCCTTGTTAGTATTACCTCTTCTGTCAGTTGCTGCCTGAACTAGACAAAGATTCAACCATTTTGCTGTAATAATAGAAAAAATGGAAGTTCATTCATGAATACTCAAGAAACATATGCATAAAGCCTTTCACGGTGGACAAAAGTGTTTCAAACACCTCAAAGTAATTGGGGTTTATTAAAAATAAACAATCAAAGCTTGATTGCTTATTTTTAAAAAGACTTGCATATTTTCAAGGACTACTAACACTAGTGGAAAAATCAGTGGACTGGCAATATCTTTTTAAGCCTTCATCAAAGTAAGTGCTAACTAAATAATATAATTCAAATAAAATCAACAGATTTTCAGTTATATACTTGGATTTACATATGCACCCAACTGAAAGTAGAGTTGCTTAGAAATTAAATCAGGAGATGCATATTTTATGAAATGTGTAATTCTATTCATACTTAGAATCAGTAATACTATTTATAATGTTCCATATAAGAAAAGGTCAGTGAAAAAAACCCCAGAAAAACATTTAAGGCACTGCAGTAAATGTACTGCTTAAAGGATAAGGGAGCCCTTTATTACATTTTAAAAGCTTTCTGTCTATATATAAAGAAGTAACATATAATTTGTCCACATGATCTCAAATTAATAACAATTACAATGGCATGTATGAAATTAGCCTCTTCAAAATAGCACCCTATAAAAATTCTCCATTTCAGCAGGCAGGAGTTGTCAACCTAGGAAAACCATTATGGGACTGAGTGAATTCATGATAGAAGATAAGGAGCTAGTCATTACAGTGCATTCCTTCCACACTTTGAAAGAGTTAAATCAGTCAAGCTAGTAGTAGAGGATGGCAGTGACCCAGCATGCAAAGGAAAAATGCTGTAGCTAGAATCCCTGAGAACAGTCAGCTTTGAAAGCCAAGTGATTAAAAGTAATTCTAAAAGAAACAGTTCTCGTCTACCTAAAAAAGATGCTGTCATACAATGATAACATTTCACATTCTCTAATGTAAAATAAAATACTTCCTTCATTCCATAGTTCACATGATGGCTTAAGGCTCATTTTCCTTCCATTACTCTGAAAGCCATCTGGCATTCATTTAAAAACAATTTTTCACTACAGGGCTCAAAGAATAAAAAGTTTCAGTTCATTTTAAAATCCAGCATGTATTTCTTTCCCAAATACCATTTCATTTCTCTGCACTTGAATTTTAATCACTTCTTAACATCTGATACAGTACCACTAATTCAGAAAAAAATCCTATCTGTAAGTTTCCAGCACAACTGAGGGGGCTGAGCACCACTACAGTAATGCAAGTAATTGGTATGTTGCAATGTATATAATCCCATAAAATATGTAGAAGTAATCTGCCACTGAGTAGTACCACAAGTAAAATGATTGCACAGGAACACAACAGACAATTATCTCAAGAGTCCTTCCTACGGACACCTGAACACTGGAGAGAAAGTTTGAGCTGTCCTGGTATTTTACCCTCCTGGGCTGACCACTTCTTCCCACATGCAAAAGGTACCAACCCCTCACTCTCTTTATACAGATTTCATCTCCCTGACTTCCTTCAGGAAGCACCTTCTGGTTTTCCCTTGATGTTTTACTATGTAATTATAAAGTCCAAGGGACAAAGCCTGTCAGGGAAAGCTGAAACACTGCCACAAGTTTAGTCCTGACCTGCCTGATCTGCCACTGGGAACTCAGCAAACGTACAATTGTATTTCCCTATAAGTATTGCATCTTTAAGTGTGCACAGCCAGCACCTCTAGGTAACCCTCTATGTCTATGCTTATTCTAAATTTACCAGCCAACTCAAAGCCCTAATGTAGGCTTCATCTCGTACAACTTAACTGTCTCCTATACCCACATTTGAATAGTTGTCTTGGGTCCTTTTAAGAAGTGTTTTTGTATGCAATAATCTGATTTGCACACATACCATTAAACCAGAAGCACTTCTAGAGGGTAATTTTTATTCCTCTCCACTGACTACCTGAGTGTCACCAAGAAAACTGTAGACACCTTTGAAGTCCAGTAAGATGATTCAGCAGAATAAAAATTATTGAGAACAAAGACACATTTAATTGCATCACAAATATTCTGTCACGCCATACTTTGTCCTTCAGTATTACAGTACATACTTGGTTAAAGTATTACCCAGAGGTATCTGACTGGGGCTTTTCTCTCTCAATCCATCCCTATGTTTATCAGGTTTAGTTTTTAAATGTTCACGTTCATCTTCTTCTAACAACACATATAATTCAGATCTAATTTTGAGAAATTTAAAGCCCACACAGTTTCACAGCACATGTGTATGTACATACCAAAATGTGAACTGCAGCCGATAAGCTGTCTAAAGGAAAATCTGGGAGTCCCAAAGTGGAAGATTCTTGAGAGCAGAGAGTTGTAGCAAAAGACAGGAGCTGAGATATTCTGCATAGGAAAAAAAGTAATTACAGCGTTTTATACATGCTATCTATATTTAAAACACTAAAGCCTAAGAAGTTAAATACAGTATAAGATGCTGAAACTACTTCTCAGCACAAGTAAGAGAGGTGTGATTTAAGTTCTAAAGCATTACGGATTCACTATATGAAGTTTGCATATGAAAAGCTGTGTAGCACACACACACATTAAAAAATTTCCCTCAGCTCCTGAAAGGACATGGCTTTTCTTAATTAATTCCAATTTTATTTTTCTTAATGATGAAAAATTACCTCTCTGTGGAAATGTTTGATCCAATTGAATATAATAGCTGAAGATGGTCCTGAAAATAGAACATAAAATCACAGATTAAATTAATTTTGGGATCATACTGTGGGTCACAGCTGATGATGTAGGAGGCATTTTCTACTCTCCCCTCTAATTTAGAGATGAGGAACTCACTCCCTGACACAGAATTAATTTTATCTTAAAAAATAAAAATAATATTATCAAGTCTTTCTTTTAGGATTATTTTGGTTCATGGAAGTTATTTTTCTGCTGCAGCATTCCTTGGCAACTCTAGGGCTGCTTTTCAGGAATTTATTAGGTCCCAGTATGAAAAATAACCTTTTAGATAAATTTATTACTCAAGGATTCTTTTTAGAGGGGAGGTAAATAAAACATAACATCAAAATGCTAGCTCTACTCAGTGCAGATAATCCAACTCTTCTGCTAAGACACTTACTTTAAAGGGCAGATGATAAACATCTCTAGCTTGAAATCGAGACCGAAGAGGTGGATCCAAAGGATTACCAGTGTATTTAGGTACTGGCAGGCCCAAAGCAATCACTCGGAAATCTTCACTAACCCGAACAATCTTCCATGCATCTAACTCTGATTTTGTATGATCCTAAATTAAAATAAAGTAACAGGAAAAAAAATGAAACATGACATCCATTCAAAACTCATGATGATTAAGCTGCTGATTGACTAACAGCCCTGGTCCTTTAACCTGAATGTGGTGATGTTCTCATCTTTCATTCTGAAGAGCTAGAAAGTGTTGAACTAGTCAAATTGTGAATAGATAAAAGCAAGTTTTTCCAAAATGACCATAGATGGAATGCTTGATTAGGTGCAACTTTCAGGTCTGTAGCAGGTGGTCAGAGTTGAAAAGGTATCATTACAATAGCATTTTCACAAAAAATAAACAGACCGCAACATTTATTTATTCTAGAAGTGGGCTATCATGAGCAACTTCTTTTTCTTCTTTATTCCCCCTCTTGTAATTGTAACAGAGACTAATATCTGCATTTAAAAAGCTTTATTTACAAAGTATGCTTTATTATAAACAATAATACAGAACTGGTCTTCTTTATGAGGACATTAAAAGGTGTATTTCACTCATCATGTAAGAGATTCATCACATACAAAAAATGTACTCCTTAGTCTTCCCACATCACAGTTAAGTCTTTCTTGAAACCATACATGAGTACATTTCCTACAGATCTAGATGTCCAGTAATTATTCACACAGGAGATGATTAATATTAGCTTATATAATACAATATTTCCCAAACCAACAATATTAGATTCGGTAATGTCAGCAAGAGATTTAATTAATTCATATACTATCATCAGTGTGCCTCAGTTACTCCTTTCGAAGAATTTCATCATTATGAAAGCGTTAAAAGGGAAAAAGAAATGAGGAAGATGCTTTGCATAATTGCAACCAAATCCTGTCTAAGTTTGAATTCTCATTTTCAGACTTTAAAAACAAAGACATTTTAAAAATTTAGTTTTAACTTGGAATAATAATGCTTCAAAAAACTCTATCTACTAATTCAATATCAAAAAAATGTTTTTAGAAAAGGCATGGATCAGAAAAAGTTTAACCACAGATGACAGGCATAAGAAATAATGATATATTTTCAGAAATTCACTATGGTACACCAGCTGATTGTTTATTTCCTATAGTTTATATTTACATATACTTAGGTAAATGAAAGGCAAGACAGCACTGATGAATATAGTGTCATTCATCTTGAGCTCTTCTTTTGTATCGTGGAGTTTTAAAAGTTTAGCAAGAAGGCTGTTTCAATGTTGAAGCATTATCTGAACTTCAGGGGAACAATTTCAAGTTAAATCTCTTTTCACACGTATATTTTAGTTACTCTCACACTGTGCCTTTCACATTTTATAAACATACAGGCTTCGTACAAGTTTAATACGGACTACACTTTTACACGTCAACAGACAAGACACAGATGAAAACTTTGCTGTTGTTGTCGCAAGCAGGAGTTTGACTTCTCGTACAGCTTTCACCCTGCCTATTTCATCCTATGTAAGATCCTAGAAAAAAAAGCCAACACAGAAACCTTGGTGAGATTTCCCTCATTTGACTCCTAAGTACTTTCTAATGGTATTCCAGCAGTACCAAGAACAGGAAAAATAAAACCAAACAGAAAATCCAAACAGCATTTCCATACCTGCAGAAGTTTGTCATAACGCTCTGCAGACATTAGAAAACGACCGTCTTCAAGCTGCATTTCCCTGTTCTCCAGCAAATTGTTTAACACTGGCAGGACGTTCCTCTCAGCCTTTTCCAAACCCTCCAGTACAAGAATTCTGCCTTCAGTAGCTGCACGAACTGCACACTTAAAAAAGAAAACAAACCACCAAATATTATAATAGAAATAAACTTTACATATCTCATTAATTCCTGCTGAAGAAGAACCTCCAGCTGCTTCCCAAACCAGTATTTATTTCTGTAAGAATCACTAAGATTCACATCAGAAGTGATCAGAAAGAGTGACAGCTGACTGCCTTAATAGTGCTACACATTCATGAGCTGGATTTGTATCTCCTAACTATTATAGGGACTGACAGAAATGAGTTCCAGTATTTTGTACTAACAGAATAAAATCCAAAACCTTGCAGACACGTAAGTTCATACCCAGTATTAGTGTTAGTGTATTAACATGTGTCCCCCTTTCTTTTTGATGTTGTACAGTATTTGTATTTTACAGTTTTGGGATAGCTATTTATACATAAAACATACAACCAAAATGTTTTTACATGCTTAAGATTATATCAAAATATCTTAAAAAATGTCAGGTATTCCTTTGAATTGCTCTAGTTATGCATTAGTGTAATTAACCCTCAGTACACTGTTTTAGTCCAACTTGAACATAAGTCTATTGAAACTAAACATGGATGATATAAACAAAATAGTACTATAAATAATCAGACACTTAAACGTGTGATTAAATTAAAAATATTTAGAATTCCTGACTTCCTGACTGAACATGGTCTCCTGCAAAACCTAAATAAAAATGTAGCTGATAATCCTTTGAACCTTTGGGATGAAAAGTTATTTACTTTCTATATTTCACTTTATCGGTTGTTTATATCTGGCTGTTTATTTAAGTGCATAATGTGAAGCCAAAATGAAAAGCTACACTCTGCTCTTGGTAATTTTGTGCAACTTTCTTGCAATCAATGACATTCACTCGGGTAAATTAATTACACTTCATACCTGGTATTGGCAATCACCATCCAGTAACATTCAATGCATTCTCAGCTACCTCCAATTTGTAGCAGTTTAATCAAATAACAGAGCAGACTTAGGCACAGGCAACATTCAGACACACTGGCAACTTTCAGAGGTACCAGAGAACCTTCCCTTGCATTCCTTTTACATGTTAACAGAAATTTAAATACAAGCACAGTTGCAAAAGATGAACAAATGAAATCTCTTCCCAGCATGTTTCCTATAAGCTCCTACAAAAGAACCTGTCATGTAATGCTAGATGGAAATCTCTGATGAATACAACAGACATCAAAAATTGGGACAGAGAAAGAAGGATTATAGGAGAAGTAGCACCAGAATACAAAATTAACAAGAAAAAATCACATATGAAAGCAGATGTAAAAAGGACAAAAGCATAAACTAGAAACAAAAAACAGCTAAAGCTACAACAGGATCAGAAATCCATCAGAGAAGATAAAGAATCACAGAAACATAAGAACCGTTTCAGTTGGAAGAGACCTTTAAGAAGACACTGAATGATAAGGATCTAAATTAATTAGTCTTATATACAGTACAGAAGCATAAATAACCACAGGCATATTAGCCATAATGTTAAATATTTCACATCATTATTAAGATGGCATCTCATCTGGAGTCAAACAAATGTGTACCACAATTTGTGAGTGCCTTTTTTCAGTAACATCTCCAGACTATGTTCCCTTCTCTGAAAGACTTTCTGTGTAACACTTTAATATCTAGCCTCATAATCAGTATGTGAGGAACCTGGAATAGTTCCATTAAACAAGTAATACTCCTCAGATTATTTCTCTCCCACTGAATCACAAATTCTTTCAAAAAGCAAACATTACATAAACTGATTTTGTTGTTGTTGTTGTTATTAATTTAGAACATCATACTCTACTAACAGACACGAAATAATTCCTCTCTTCTAATCCCATAAAGCTCATACAAAGTACAATTTTTGTACAAACATTCTTCTCTCGGAAGGTCAAGTCAAAAATCTGCTCTAACCTGCTTGAACATAAAACCTGAGTCTCCAGCAGCCAGTCCAATATCTGGCATGGACAAAATGCTATTTTGTCTAAATGCAGTTTGGAGATGCAGCCAGAATATGCTTTAACAAACAATTTATTTGCCAAGTCAGTTGGATTCTGCATATTATATGTCTGTGAAGACTTTATGACTGAGTTTTACTAGCCAGAGGAAAATAAGACGTTCTGTTCATATGGTTTCAAAATATTTTGAGTATCCATAGAATCTTGTTGACTCATGTTGCGACACACTGGACGTGTGTCATGTTGAGATACACTATGGATGGCTTGCTGAAATAACAGACTTCCAGTATCAACTTCAGTCTCTGACCTGAACTTGTACATGAAGGTAATCTGGTGGTAGACAGCAACTCTCAGGAAGTATAAACAATCACTAATTTCAAGAAAGAAGATGCTCTCCTTTAGCAGTCAAACCTTGAGAAGCAGCCTACTACACGATGTTGCCTGCTGATCACCAGCTCACAGGATCACAGTTTCTGGAGCTTGAGAACTATTTGAAGTTTTAATTCAAAAATGTATTGCTCGGTGCAGTAATGTTTCAAAAGGTGTGCTACAAATAGTCCTTGCCTTCCTATATGTACCTTTTATAATCAGCTTCAGGAATAGCTGAATGCACAACCCTCGTTTTTCACTCCTTAATCAAAGACTCCCCTTAACAACAATAACATCACCATCTAGGTGCTGATTTACTCTGAGTGGCTTTCTTCCACATTTTGCTCCTCATATATCTTCAAAGCATATCTGAAATATTGGAAATGGTTCTTCAAAATACAATGAAATAAATGCACAGTTCCCCTATCTCTAAAGTTCTTGTGTTAAATATCATAAAGCCTGCTCTTAAGTCCAAAACAGCTACATTATCTCTGGCTCAGATATGATATTTCTGTATTCTGATTAGTAATGAGCAATATTTTTTTTCAATAAGCTAGGAATACTTCATGGCATCCTTTGAATCATTATTCCAGTTTTATCTGTGTATTGAGGGATTGGTATGGAAACTAAAGTGCATTAAAAATAAAAGGAAGAAAAGCAAGTCTACAATCTGTCACTGAAAATCATTTTTTAAAAGTGTTTCCAAGAAACAAATCTTTATAATTCTGTAATGAAAACCCAGAAGTAGCTGCACTGCTCCCCCTTCACTAGCCTCATTTGTTCTAAATGTTTAACGGAAACCACGGTCTGATGGCAGGGGGGGGTATATTGTGCAATATCGATGACAAACCTGAGATTAGAAGTATTACTTCTTGTATAAAGGTCGAGAGGGATTTGTTAAATGTTTACTTTCAGATTTATTGTAACCGCAGTGAGGGGCTATTTTGCTCATCAGAGGAGGACAGATGCTTCTGCCTGACAGCCATGCTCCAAGGGCTCTGGAAGGATGGTAACCTGGATGCCTGCTCCAGGGAATACCTGCAGCTACCACAGGCTGGGAGCAGAAGCCCTTCACACAGTGCTGCTCTCATAGTTATGGCTTTATGCAACAAATACGTGACACAGAGTACTTACCCAGCACCTACAAAAATATATTTTTATCTTTGAAGGCAAAACCACTTTAGAAACAAGACAATCCTAAGCGGATTTTCATTGTCTTTCCTGTAGCTGAACCACAGTAAACTCCTCCACTTGAGCAGTGCAAATTACAACAACTGCAGGATACTGTAAGCCCTAAATTTTACCTAAATGACTGTATGTAACTACATGCATGAAGTTAAAGGGAAGAAGGACAGAAAAAAGCTCACCACAATGCACATACTGAAATGCACTAAGACCAGAAAAAGGAAGACATTTCTTACAATCAAAATAGTTTGTAAATGCATAAGAAAATTTCTCAGAATATTTTAAAATACCAGAACCAAAATGGTAGTTCTCTTCTCTCAGGAAAATACTTATCATAAACTAGAAATACCTGTCTTCCCTGAAATTGGTTGAGGAAGGTTCTCTGAGAACTATAAAGAGCTTTAATTTTTCAAACCTGGGCATCATTCAGTATGAGGCTACATTTCAGAACTCTATTAAAAAAATGCTGATAGAAATTCTTCAACATTGCTCAGCAGCTGCCTCTGGGCAATTTTCAGGAGCTACCTCAAGATAAGTTTGGGGTTTTTTAGAAGATGACTTGGCCTTTAATGACATCTCAAGCACAGCAATGCAGAAAAACAACAGTCCAAGTAGCTCAGTGAACACAAGAACTAATGAGGTCAGGTCTCCCTATATCTGCAGCCTACGTTTCAGATGCCCTCTTTCAATGCACTATCTTATTCCCACCACCTACACAGTATCCCGCACAAACTTATCCACCCAATCTTTCCATTTGCTCCTGTATCTTATAAACATACCAACAGCATAATGTCCAGATCCTTCTCATGGTGAGAAGAGATCCTTAACAACCATCTGGTACAGAAAACACAAAACTTTGGCTGGTTTTGATCTAATACGATGCTGACTGCCTGCAGCAAGATAACAGCACTTGAACTTTAAATCCCTGGTGTAGCCTGTCTTCCAGGGATGGGAGGTGGACCTTAATTTGAATCTCTGTAACCTACCAATCACAGAAATCATAGAAATGTCTGGGTTGGAAGAGACCTCTAGGATCATCTAGTCCAACCCCCTGCTGAGAGCAGGGACAGCCTCAATTAGAGCAGGTTTTCAGAGCTCCATCAAGACCCACCTTGAATGTCTCCAGGGATGGGGCCTCAACCACCTCCCTGGGCAACCTGTTCCAGTGCTCCACCACTCTTGT